>JANIJG010020377.1:0-28514 GCA_024611175.1 Megaceryle torquata | reverse complement strand
GGGGTGGGGGGTGTAGTACATGGGGAGATCCATAAATCCAGACAAAAATTTTTAAAAAACCCCAAAAAACACAAAACAAAAAAACCCCCACCCTCTAGCCCTTAGAGCACGATGTGCTTTTTTCAGTATCTCTTTATATTTAACTGCAGGCAGACCACTTCAGGTCATGATTTCTTCTGATCTCAGCAGGATGGCAGCACTGGGGCCTGCTAATACTCCCAGGAAAACCAGGGTCCCTCAGGAAGCAATGTGGGTGACTCAGGCAGTGGAGCTCCTTCCTCTGAGTCAACACTGGGTCAGTGTTTCAGCATCATGCTGGAGGGCACTGACCTGCTCAGCACATTGTCTTTCAGAGGAAATAAATGGGTGCCTGACCACACGTGTGGTTATTAAAGAGAACACGTTGCTTTACGCAAACATTGGCATTTGGCTACGTGACTGCTTCCAACGTCCATAATTACATTTCTGCCTTCTTCCACTTTCTGCTCTGAATTGTTTCAATAGCTGCTGTGTTTCATCCAGCCCTAAATGCACTTCAATGGTTGGAGGAACAGTTCCAGCCCAAAACTAAGAACCTGGAATTTTATTGCTGACCCCACCTCTGGTTGGCCGCATAACCCAAGCGTGTCTCTTCTACCTTCCCCTCTCCCTTGCTTTCCCCATGTGCAGAAGGGGGACTGTGAGAAGAATGTGTTCTGTAAAAAGCATTGAGAGCTACTGGTGAAAAACCCGATGTAAAAGAGCACTATAAAGATGAATTATGTGAGATGGTGCTATTAATTAGGTATGCCAATTAAACATTCTGGCATTTTTTTTCAGTAGAAAAAGGCACTGGGGAAAATGAGAAAGATTTGTAAATGCAGCAGCGAAGTCCTCTGCATTTGATATAATCATGACCTACGATCTTTCTTTAATCCAAGAGTGCCTTGGATTACCAACCAGACAAGTATTTCCCCTTTTGATGCAGAGGAGTTCAGCGATGCCTACTCTACAGTAACTGCTCTAAAGGCACTAAGCATTAGCAGGATATTTTTTTCCCCCCATAGACAACTCAGCTGCCTACAATTATCCAAAGAAAAATTCCTCCTCTTCTTCCCTAATCCCAGTGTTCTGATCACATGCTACTTTTGCTCTGGGGACTCCATTTCAGAGCCATGTGACATTTACAATACACCATCCTGAAAACACATGAAAAACACCTGGTTCTGGGAATTGGTACAAACTCAGCCCAGGTTCACCAAAGGGTTTGTGACCCTTCTGAACACAGCTGGGACCAAAGTACAGTTTTGCATTGTACCTTGTGGTTTGGATAAGAAATAAAATCTGATCAAACTTGGAAACTTTGACTGAGATGCACTTGGAGAGTCTGAATTCAGTTTATGCATAAATCCAGTTGAAAACTCAGAGGCTGGAAATTGCCTTGAATGGAGAGCATCTGGAGTATCTGCACTCACTTGCATAGCAAAAAACCCACATGTGACAGGGACTCAACAGCAGACCTCATCACTTCCAAGACTGAGACAGTTATAAGCATACTAGTATTATAATTCAAATAGGTAATCCCTTCTGAAGCAAATCCTCCATTAATCCCACTAACCATGTTGTGGTTTGCAACTTGGAGCAGCCTTAGAGCTTGCAAACTGGATTTCCTCTGATGAAACTACACAGGAGACCATGCTTGAAGATGATACCTCACACATGTTCTCCACATCCATGGGACCAGATAAGAACCAGTACAAAATAACATCTCCTCGCCCCACAGCACTATTGCATAGGTTCCAGGTCTTCAGCCCCAACTGTTCAACCTCCAGATCTGTTCCTCCTTGGCCCACTCTATTTGCTAACACAGCCATGGCCACTGAAAACTGGGGCTAGGCCACCAGAGAACTGGAGTGCAGAGGTACCAGCAGTTCTCAATTACTTGGGATATCTGTTTAGGAGCACCCTCTGCTGGATATTACAATTTTTTCTTCCCTCCAGCTCAGCAGCCCTAGCAGGCTACCACTGCTAGCCCAGCAAAATGCTGCAGTGTGGAGGAAGGGAGCCTGTCCCAGATATCCCCGACATGCCCCAGCATATGGTCTGTTCAGAGCACTGAAGGGAACTACTCTGCACCAGTATATGCTCAACAGGATAAATCACTGCTCACTGAAATCAATTTGACGCCTAAGACATACACACAACAAGGAAAAGTCAAACCCAACAAAAACCTTTCCCATATCACTAAGCTGCTTATAACTCACTTTGGTCTGAACGAAACATACAGCTGAAAGAAGATGCCAATATAACACCTAAAATGCATCATTACCCAAGAGGATGGGAGCTGTACAAGCTCTAATGTTACAATGTTTTCTACTGTGGCTCAGACATGCAGAGGTCACCTCTCCACCACAACACTGGAGGGGATGACTAGCAAAGAAGTAATTGAGACAACTGAACCGGTGGTTTAACAAGATGCATAATTGTAACCTTGAATCTATAGTCCAGGAAGACAACAACATCTTCATATTCTACACCTCAGCCTTCAGGCAATTAGAAAGTTGTGGTCACCGCTGATCCCAGCCAGGTTTATAGTAATCATTCAATACAGAGACGTTAGGGAATGCAGGGTTCAGGCAATGACTCCTCTAAGCTAGTATCTACTGTCAGATGTTTCAAAGGAAGGTATTAGAGGTTTACAAGGCCAGGAAGAGCACTTAACCAGCTGCAGCTGGAAGACTGTTCAGGAGCAGGAGGCCTGATACCTTCTAAAACAGCTAGAATAAAATTAATAAACTGTGCACAAGGTTTTTATCCCTATAAAAGTCTAATCCTTTCTGCATTCTACTATGTTCTTGGTCTCAATTATTTATGTGCTGTAAGAAAAAATTAAGTTTCATCTATGTCAGATGTTTTATTTCAATTTCACTGAAAACCTTATATTACATAAAAGTATACACAGGAACGCCTGGTTTACTTCTCCGTACTTCTAAGTTTATATACTTCTGTCATGTTGCTTTTTATTACTCTTCATTCTAACTAGGGATGTGTAATCTTTTCAGTTTCTCCACACCACTAAGCATTTTCATCACCTTTTTTCCCCACTAAATATTTGTAGCAGAGTGATCGGAAATGAACATATGATATTTTATTTTTAGACTGAAGTCCCTGAGAATCATTCGTCTTTCCACCAAAGAGTTCCAGCACATCCCCATTGCCAGCAACCTCCTACTCATCTCAAGTGAGGGCAGCAATGGAGGAAGCAGGGCCTATTACATCAGACACTTCCACTCTTCAAAATTCATGACTACTGGAGGAGTTATGTGCTCCTGTATCATGCCAGCTAGTGTTAGCTGTGGTAAAGCAAATGAAAAAGCATTAACCCTGCTAGGAAACAGTCTCCCACTCATTCCTTAGAAAAGTTAAAGGTACTCATTTCTGAGGAACTTGCAGGGTGGGTAGATACGCTCACTGCAGTTCTCCAAAGATAGCTCAGAAATAACCTGGGAGGATCCCAGATGAAGGCTGGGTGTCTTCTTACATCTGTCTGGTTTGGGAGATGGAGTGTAAACAGTGGCATATTAGCTTAGATTAATTACAGACTGCTGGCATTTTGCTTTCATGTAGCAAGCTCTGGGAACATAACACCGCTGATAATTAAATAGCGCCTTCCATCAAAAGGCTCCAAACCACCCAGCAAACCAGCCAAGCTGTTACGGTAGGGCTGCTGGAGCGGCACGCAGAAGCAGCTTAACAGGACATAGGAACACAGCACGCTTGTTTAGGAAATGAAAAATTTCTACTGAAACTACAGAAGGAATTATCACGTGTTTTACATTATGTACTGCACAGTAAAACCTGGGCAGGATTAGCATCAGTGCCAGAAGACCTTCACTAGTCAGACACAAAGTTTTATATCTCAAGAGAAAGATCATTTCTCCCATGACAACACCCCTTTTTTTCCCTGAAGCATTAGCTCAGTAATGATTAAGGAATAATAGAAAAAGGTCTACTTTGTTTTCTGCAGCTGTGGGATTTCTTCACAGCTTTCCTACACAGAATGAGCTATGCACTGGTTTTATCTGGGAGATGACAGCCCTCAGGTAAGCAAGGGTGAGAAAATGCAGCACAGAGATAGGTGCCAACAGAGGAAAACTCACAGCAGCGGGGTTAATCTTGTACTCCACCACATCCCCTCCTTCCCCATCTCCTTCCACACACAGCACTGCCCATGAGCCATGTGAGATTTTGTGCTGAGGTCAACAGCATAGCACACCAGTGCAGTGCCAATACTGGGAGGTGGATGAACAAAAACCTTCACCCTCCTTCTCATGTGCTGTATCCCAGCTGGGTTACCACATACTCTTTCCCTGTTCATTTCCTTTTCTGTCCCCGCTCTTTCCCGTCCTGAGGTTGCTCTTCCCTCTTGGCTCTCTTTCCTAATCCCCTGCAGTCAGTGCCCACTAACAGCAGGGAAGCTCACCATTACGCCAGTTGGCATTTCTGAATGAATTGCCAGGTTGCTTCCCCAAACTGCAGCCCTAAACTTTGAGAGCACTGCTCTCTCAAAGGCACCAAAATGAGACACCCACACAGAAGCCAAAGGGAGAGCAAGGGGCTGCCAGCATCTAGTGGCTGGTTTACGTTCACAATTGCAACAGTAAGCAGAACTGGTGGAGAGGCACACGTTTTTCTTGCCCACCACACCCTCTTGTGCTATCTCCCATCCCCCTGGCAGAGGGGACTGGAAACAGGCAGTTTGGGAACTCACTATCTCAGTAGCAGCTGCCCTTCCTGAATAGTTTCTTGTCCTGGAGTCCCAGTATATAGGGACTGGGAACATTAACGTGCTGAAACAGATCAAATCCCTTTAGCACTAACAGAGTGACTCTCAGAAACTGCAGCTTGAGCATCAGCAGCATTACTGAAGTGCAAAACCACGTGCCATCCTCATGAGCGCAGCATTATCTCTCAGTGGTTTCACACAACCTGCCCTCTGTGCAGGCACAGTGACCCATTCAGCCAATTTCACCTTCTGCAGCTGGACTCAAACAAGGCTACAGATGTTCTTCAAAAAGCAGGTACTCAGACTGCAACTTGCCCCCCGATACTCAATGGGAGAAGTACCTGTCTGAGAGGTGATCCATAGTGGTAATAGTCATAGGGAGAAGGGTTTAAGGGGGCAAGAAGAAAGAGAGCAAGCTTCACACAGGAGCAATGCTTATATTTTAATGGTTAATTACCTGCTATTATGGTTTAGTTAATAAGCTGAAGTGGACTAGAGAGCACTTCCATCCTCACCTAATAGAGGTATCTCCCTGGCATATTGTGCAGGCAGCCTTTACTTTTCACATAACAGTTGAACAAAAGCCATGAATATTAAGTCCATGTCATAGCATATGGTACAGTAGCTGGAGCACTTGCCATGGGACAGCTATTTATGAATTCTGCCTACCCCTGCCAGAAAAAAACCAAACCTTCCCTGAGCCCTGCCATCCCGTCACTGAAAACAGATAATCCCAGCTACACAAGCTGTACCAACTCCCTGGGGCTGAGACAGGCTGGTGGAAAAGTGAGAGAACCACTTTGCAGATGTAAAGCATAAAGTATAGGCTAGCCAAGGAGATACAAAGCTACCAAACTTCTACAATATTATCTGGGATTGTTCACTTACCTACCACCATCCTAGGAACTGCTGGACAACCAAAAAAGCAGGAGCAAAGAGCCCGTGCACCAAACTACAGAAAACTTAGTCCCATCTGCACTCTTAACAGCCCTGTATTACAGAGAGGATAAACTACACCTGGGCAGGCTCAAATGGCAGTGATCATCCTCTGTATTCTCACAGCCATCAGTGCCCAGGTGAAGCCCATGAAGGAAAGGAGGCACTCACTTTCACAGAAGTCACAGAGGCTGGGTTAACTCCAGGAATCCCAGTGCCCAGTCTTCACCCTCACAACAAAATCTCCCTAGAGGAATCTGGAAGACTTTATTGTCATTAGCATGATGCACACATCCCAGAGCTCTAGGATCCATCGGTGTAGACGAGGACCCCAATGTGCCAGGAGCTCTATGCTGGCAAAGCTGCACCTCTTTGGTATGCAATGTGTGGCTTGTGCCTCGGTAATATTCAGAGGCCCCAGTGTGCTAGGCACTATAAATCATAAGACAGAGATAATTTTGCATCATCATTAGCCCCCTAGATAAATATAAAACCTTTTAGTGAAGAGTTTTCTCATCTTTTTCAGTAAGACATCCATATAGTGACACTGAGATTCCTCTCACTTATAGTAGCATAAGGAAGAGGACAGAAAAATGTATTCAGCAGCAAGAGGTGTGACCGCAGTACGTTAGATGTGTAGGCAGGCAATTCTGGTGAGCTCATGGAGAAAGAGCAAGGGTTTCCACCTACTCATTTGCCTGGGTAAGTCCCCAAGTGTCCCCGCCAGGTCTGTGTCACCAATACAGCTACATTTGCCCTGCTGCTGTTAGTTGTGTGCAGCAGAAACTGAAGTGAGCTCAGGCATTCCTCCTCGCACTGCATCCACCCCTCGGTATTTCCACACCGTGGGAATACCTTCCCCTTCCTGTGAAATCATTCCCACTGCGCCAGCAAGAACAGCAGAGGAAGACAAGCCAAAAAGCAGGACTAGAAATTGCAAAATCCAAGTCCTCTTTAGTCACCAAGTTGCATCTGTTCCTCACACGGTTCTTGGAGGTATACATTTCTGTTCCAACATAAGCAAAAGCCCAAGGACTCCAGTTGCCAGTGTGCTGCCAGCTATGGAGTTCTTTCTGATATATTTAGAGCATGCAGTATTACACCAACACCTCTACTCATTAAGCCATGATATTTGAGCTACAATTTTTTTTATGCTTTATTAAGGTGACCTATCTGAAGAAGCTCTCATATTGTAAATCTGGTTATTGAGTAAGAAAAATATAGTTGCCCCAATGTTATTTTGTTGCTGCAGTGAACTTGGGATTTTATTTGGAGAGTAGGTTTTATGTCTGTCTTGCAAGGATGAGCTCCCAATCAAGACTATAACTCTGGGTGAGACAACTGACCAATACATCTGACCCAGGGCTGAAAATAAAAGCTGGCTTCCCACCTTAGTTTCCAAGTAAACTCCACCAAATGACGCAACACCCCATACTGCATTTCAAAGGCAGTGCAGATATATTTAGCCCAGTATGCCCCTCCCAAAATACAGCATGGGGCACAACTGGCTGAGCAGAACTCCAGGAAGAATACAGGAAAGTGAACTGGGTAAACCATCCTCCCCTAGTCAGCAGCGTGGGTCTTGTTTACTTGCTTTGCTTAGAACAAAACAAGGAAACTTCACAAGAGAAATTTTATTTTCAGGTCAGACAGCAAACCCAAGAGCTGTAATTAGGTCCTGAAAATTAGCAGTTTAATTTATTTGTGGTGTTGTTTGGTCTTTGCCTTTCCATCCCAGTGCAAATGGGAATGTAAGAGCTGAGAATGACATTTACCCTTCCTCCTCAGGCTTGTTCTGGGAGAAAATGGTGTAAACATCATATGAACATCATGGACATATTAACATGTTGGGACTCCCCTTTCATGGATGTGAAACTAGGGGGAAACAGGCCACTTAAACAGTGGTATCTGGGTGCCAAAAGAAGCACACTGCTTGCTTTTGGGATCTAGAAAAGTTTCTGATGTAGATGAACTTCATAGGTCTATAGCCAGCTAACCTGCAAATGATCTGATGCATTTCAGCAGACACCTCCCAGGAGAGATGCCTCCAGGGGTCACCCCAGGGCTGTGAGAGGGGCAGAAAGAGAGCTCTGCTCTGTGAAGTCCAGGCTATGCCCTAAGGGCCCTGCAAAGTGATCTTCTCTGCCTCCATCAAATCGGATAGCAAATAAAACAACTTATGGTGATCAGAACAATAAAAGGCAGTGGCTGTTCAGAAGCGTCTGCCAACCTGTTGAGTTTTGGCACCAGTAGATGGTATATGGTGATGATGCTCTTCCACCCAGAAAGCTACAGGGAGGAAAGCTACTTCTCTCTGCCTTCTCCAGAAGGTCTTCAAACTGCAGTGCAGGACCATGGAGCACCTTCTTGGCTTCCATGTTAGACAATCTCCTGGTTTCAACTAAAAAAATTATGCACCAAAGTCTTAGTTAGAAAATACTTTCCTTTCTTCTAAAATCAGGAAAATAATACATGACATACTAGAAATTAAACAGGAGATCAGGGAAAAACCTAAAGATGAGGTTGTGTGACTGGGAGTATCCTATCAAGACCCCTAGCCTGCAGCTTCCCCTAACACGGCTGGTTTTAGTTCAAGCCTTTGGGAACCTTTTGCTCCATAGGATAAACTTTCAATTCAGAGCTAGACTAAGCAGAGCGTGATTCATTAGGGACACTTCACTGCAAAACAAAGCAATTTCTCTTATTATTTTCCTCATCCCTAAATGGGAGGTAGGGGAGGGTCAGGGAAGGTTCATAGCCATGAGAAGACTTTAATGTCCAAGTAACACTACAAGCACAAAGACTTTTGATTTCTCAGAGCTCTCCCATGACAATTTAGGAACTTGAGTGGAGTAGCTGTCTCCTGAATTTCCCAATCTTTTGCTCCTTTCCCCTACAGAGTGCTCTCTCAAGGCCTCCTTTCCATGACCTTCCTTCAGCCAAGAAAGGCCAAGAAGAGCTTTTTGCTCCCAGCACGTTATCACTGCCCCAGGCCAGACAGCTAAGTGAGAAGACACTTTAAAAAAGGTGCAGATTGGAACTGGGATACAATTGCAATCACTGACCCTTGGGTATGCTAAAGCACAGGACCACAATGTGCTGAGAGATTAATAATCCTTCTCCTGCAGGAAAGTTGGGCACTGCTGCTATGCACGTGACCACAATCCAAGAGCTAGCCAGGTTTAGAAATCCCTGCACATCAGTGTCCTGTTTCACAGTCCTACAACTGCAGAGGTGAGTAATACTTTCTAACACTTATAAACCTCCTCTTCTTACCAGATTTTTAAAAAAGCAATATAAGATTTTTCTCTAATTCGAGATAAGAAAAATGTTTCTAAAACCTCCTGTGAGTAACTCCTGTCCTGTAGGCTGCTTGTGCTATTGCCGACAGCATTTGCAGCCTAAACACACACGAATGACAGGCATAGCTTCTTATGCCTGATGGGCGAGTGTAATTCCTGGAAGCAAATTTATGATGCAACTCCTCAAAGATGCCAAAATTTAGGTCCCTTCAATAGCGTTTGACTTAGTGTGCCAACATTGTATCTGTGAGCATTTCCATTATAAAAATAACTTGTTAAAACACTCACAAAGAGCATGGAAGGCTCTTCAAACACAATCAAACACCTCTCTTCCTCTAAATTTTGACCAATACTAGCCAAGAAGTTTAAAATATTCACCTAGCTCATCATTGTTCCAGTGACGTAATGTTTGTAACAGTCCTGCCAATGCCATACACAAGAGAGGTTTCTGTGAGAACCAGTCTTCTCCTTCAAGAATATGTCTCCTGCTCATTTAGATTAATTGATTTCACACACATTTGTTTATGTGTGTGGCCTCCTTTGATTTTCTGAGCTCTCTTTGCTCCAAACAAAACAGCTTAGGGATGTAGGAGGAGCCAATTGCATTTTGGAAGAAGGGAGATAACACCTCGAAGCCAAATAGAAAAGGACATTTCTTGCTTCAGGGACTTTTCTTTGGATTATGCTTCAAGGCAGCTTGACAAAGGCGGGCTTCTGGGAGATATATTGTGCAGGGCCTGGCAGGAAAAAGTTCCCCACAATGGTAGGAAGGGGAAAAATAACTTCTGAGCAGAAAGATATATGACAGTCGGTGAGACTGCAAACAGTAGATGACCAAGAAGTTGTCTCAAATTTTAAAATATTCTGATTTCATATAAGACCTTGTAGATAGATAGAGCGAGCATCAGAGTCCTCATCTGTGCATGGAAAATATGCATATATCAGGCAGCTGTGCAGTGCACTATCAAGCATTGGTTCAAAATGAAAATGTGTCTTGGGAAAGAAATCTGGATACTAATTTGAAAGCACAACACAGAACAAGAAAGATTAGCTGCCCTCAGCCTCTCCAGACCAGCCATGTGGACCCATCACGGATTCAATCTGCAGTGAATTACAAGTCAAAAGTATTGAAGTAGCCAGCCAGCAAACCCAGTGGAAATATACTTTTGTGGATCTCTGTTCCCCAAGAAGGGCTGGGACTTCAACATTTGCCTGCATTTCGTCTCAAATACAGATGAAAGGTCAAAATATTACACTATTTCATGCCATGAAAAATTCTAAATGCTTTTGATTTGAAAATGCAAGGGAAAAAAACCCAAAATATTATTGATAGAAACAAAAGATTTAAAGCATTTTACCAGCATTTTCTCTGTCTTTACTAGCACTGTTGGACTCCAGGCCTTGGGATCAAAAATGCAGGTTGATGCAAATACAGACCCACCATCAGTGAAGAAAGAGTTGGCATGTGAACTGTTACAGGAGCTTGACCCCTATAAATCAGTGGGCCTTGACATTATCCACGAAGGGTGTTAAGAGAACTGTCTGACATCATTGTGAGACAGCTCTCCATAATATTTGAGAAGCTGTGGAGATCGGGGAACATCCCAATAGACTTGAAGAAGGTTAATGTCACCCCCATCTACAAGAAAGGCTTAAAGGAAGATCCAGAAAATGATAGGCCGATCAGTCTTACTTCCAATCCCTGAGCAAGTTATGGAATGAATCCTCCTGGGGGCTATCACAAGACAAATGAAGCATGTGACTGGGAAAAGCCAGCGTGGATTCACCAAGGGCGAATTGTGCTTGACAAACCTAATCTCATTCTATGACAAAGTAACCTTTTTGGTTGATGAGGGGCCAGCAGTCCCCATTGTCTACCTCGATTTCTCCAAGACTTCTGATACAGTTTCCCACAGCTTCCTCTTAGAGAAGCTGATGCATTATGGTCCAGACAAGGGGCCTGTGTGGTAGGCAGGGTACTGGTTGTCAGGGAACACCCAGAGGGTGGCAGTAAATAGCTCCTTTTCAAACTAGCAACCTGTCACAAGTGGGGTCCCCCAGGTATCAATATGGGGCTCCATGCTCTTTAATATTTTCATAACTGATCTGGATGAAAGGATCAAGAGTGATGAAGTTTGCTGATGATTCCAAATTGAGTGGGGAAGTTGACACTTCAGAAGGGAGAGCCACCCTGCAGGAAGACCTGGATAGGCTGGAAGAGTGGGATAACAAGAACCTCATTGAGTTCAACAAGGACAAGTTTAAGGTCTTGTACCTGGGAGACAATAAACCTGGAGTTCAGCACAGACTGGGATCTAGCTGCCTGAAAAGCAGATCTGTGGAAAGAGACCTAGGGGTCCTGGTGGACAACAAGCTCCATATGAGTGAAGAAAGTGCTGCTGTCACAAAGAAAGCCAGCAGGTTGCTGGGATGCATTAACAAGGGCATCACCAGCACAGATAAAGTAGTCATTCTCCCACTCAGCACTTGTCAGGTCACACCCAGAATACTGTGTTCAGTTTTGGTCCCTGCTATGCAAAAAAGATGTGGACAGGCTGGAGAGGGTCTAGAGAAGGGGCACAAAGATGATCAAAGGACTGGGAAGCTGCTATATGAGGAACGGCTGACAGAAGGCTGTGTTTGTTCAGCTCTGAGAAAAGAAGGCTTAGGGGAGACCTTCTCACCATGTTCCAGTATTTAAAGAGTAGTTACAAAGAAGATGGAGTATCCCTTTTTACAGGGAGTCACACAGAAAAGACAAGGGGTAGAAATTACTCCTGGGGAGATTCTGATTAGGCCCAAGAGGAAAATTTTTAACAATGAGATCAGCCACTGGAATAATCTCCCCAGGGAAGTGGTGGAGTCCCCAACATTGGGTATTTTTAAGATTCATCTGGACAGGGTGCTGGGCCACCTTGTCTGGACCGTGTTTTTCCCAAGAATGGTTGAACCAGGTGACCCTGAGGTCCTTTGTGACCTGGCATTCTATGATTCTGTGAAATTTAGATGTTGAGCCAAAAAACAGATTTGGGGATGTTGACCTGAAATTTAAATTCTTGTTTCAGATTTCAACTTAAAATAACATTTAAGCCTGAATGTCAACTGGAAACAGCAATCATTAGGTTTTGAAACATGGAAAAAAATATGTTTTGCTTCTGAAAATTTCAGTTTAGATCAAACCATGTTTTTTATGAAAGCCTTTTTATTTTACCAGCTCCATGTTTGTTTGTTTTGGTGCTTGAGGACTGGGCATTTGCTCCAAGCACATGGATGTCCACAACAGGCATATCCACAATGGGGACGCACTGAAGATTCCTTATAGAAGTGCAGGAATTCGGCATACCTGCACCCAAACTTGCTTAGGAACATAAAATATTATGGAACAATTAGAGATTTTAAGTTAGGGGAAAGGGTCCATGATGTCAGATGATCACTGAACAAACAGAAACCCACTTTACACACAGATGAAGAGTGGTGTCTGAGGATACTTCTAGATGCCTTCCAAAGTAGCATCTCTTCATCAGCATACAATATTACAGACCTCTTTCCAAAGGTTGGCTTTGCAAAACCTTGGAAAAGAAAAGGCAAATGGCACTCACTTGTTACTTACTTAATATTAATTCTTTGCAGAAAAATACAAACAAAAGCTTAACTCCACCTCCAAGAATCCACAAAATTTCTGACAATGTCTTTAGGCAGATGTACAACTACAAGCAGCTTCTGCCCTGCGCAGAAATAACAAGCCAGAGTTCTCTGTAAAGGGGCAACAATGAGAGAAAGTGGTATATCCCAAATAGGGGGTAGTAAACCTTGTCCAAAAAGGTAGCTACAACACTAATGTCCACTGTTTGGACTCATGGGACACTGGCTATGAACTTGCAAGTCTGCGCAGCACAAAAATTGCCCAGCAAGTCCATTTACAGTGACTAGTCACAGATGCAGGACCTCAGATTACAAGTCACCAAGATGGTCTGGAAGATTCACTCTGTACAGTGCTGAAGTACAGTGAGAGAAAGTCCTACCAAGAAAAGAGTGACAAGATCAAGTGATGAATTTGGTGTGATGATGTTGGTATTAAAAGCCAAAAGCTCCCATGCATTCAGACAGAGGAGCTGAAGGGAGAAGTAAAATATATTAGGTGGAGTCACAACCATGGCTGGGCAGAGCAGCAACATCTGCCCAAAAACTAAACGGGGAACAAATCACGTTCAAGCCATTCTGCAGCTTTCAACATCAGACCAGCACCTGCCAGATTGATGGACCTTCTGGATGACAAACCATAACTTGGGAATGGGTGTTGCTTTTGAGCTCTTTCAATCCCAGGCTTGAGTTTGGAAAGTTATGCCCCACCCCAAGGCAGCTTCTGATGCCTGTCCCAAGATGTGATTGAGCCACAGTTTCCACAGGGCCATATCCTCCCCCATTCCTGGTACAGCTCCAGTATACCCTACAGGCCAATATATGCACATCCTCTTGCATACAGGTCTACTCTATAATCCTTCCCTGGCTATGGACAAGATTCTGGGCTCTGTGAAGATCACCACCTCTTTTACCAGGAGGAAAAATGAGCTACTGGACTGACCAGCTGGGAAGCAAGAGGATAATCTTCCCTGCTGCCTCAGGAAGGTGCAGGAGTTGGTACAGCTGACAGGCAAAGTTGTCCTTGCTGGCTTAGAGGCAAGCTGTGACAGTCACCTTCCATTTGCTCAGCTGGGGATCAGCTGCATGAAGCACAAGGTTTGCCAACTTAGATCTCTCTTACTAAAGGTGGCAACAAACTGACAGAACTTTATCTCTAATGTATTTAAAACACATTTCTGAGTTCAGCCTTGTCCACAAGCTAAAGTTAGGCTTAGCTAACATAAACTAACTGTCTGCATGTTACCACTTTTGCTATTGCTTGTAACTTGGTTTTATGCTTGACTGAGAGGCGTTACCTGGCATCTATAAGTAGGGCCTGGACCAAACTATCAAGTTTACCCCATAAAACTTTATTAGTTCATGGAGGGAAAAAAAATATTATAAAACCACTTGCCTCCCAACACCCCAGTGAACACTGCTGTGCTGACAAAGATGCCTGCGTGGCCAGAAAAGGAGCTGTTGCTGCCTTCATTCATGGTCTTTGAAAAGGTGTCACAGCTACGTGGGCAAAAAAGCCCAGCACTGCCCAGCCGTGCCAGCACTGCTCAACCGTCGACATCGCCTAACACAAACAGGCAAATTCAGACAGAGGTTAATCAGAATGGATTGTTCCTGGTGTGCAAGTCTTATCTAAATGGCACCATTTTCTTAGAAGATACAGAAGTTTTACGTGCCTTGTGGACAAGAAGTGTGGTTGTTACATGCAATGGGGTTTTACGCCACTGGAGTGCAACTGTTGTGCAGAAATGCAGACTCACTCTTAGATGCTCTCAGCATGCTGCGGAGAAGACAAGCAGCTCTTGGGCCTTTCAGGATTGCCCAGGCTGCTTGGAAAATGGCAGAGATGCTGAAAGAGCCTGTGCAGCTACAGCAACAACTGAACATAAACAGTGCTGCACTTACCAAGCTTACCCAGCTGAAAACTTCCTCGCCTTTAATAAAAAATTAATAGAACTTCATTTTGTACTTTGGCAAGATTCCCAAACAGCTTGTTAAGAATAGGTGGAAATGGGGAATAGCTATAAAAACAGAAAAGAAACTGGGACAGGTAATTGGTCATAATTCTCTCACTCCACTCTACCTGTATGGCAGGCTGCAAAATCTCCGCAGGTGGAATAACAGCTGCAGCCACCCGCAAGGCTGCAGATGTCGGTGAGAAATCTGGTTTGTACACACCACGCACTAGAGCAAGAGCTGACATTCTGGGCCAAAACCAGAAGCCTCCAATACAGCATGAAGAGTAAAAGAGTTACCCCATGAATATCTGCATCGTCTTGATACAAGACTGTAAAGCTCCAGCTAGTTTTCAAAGATGTAAAGCTGGGCAGGACTGACAGTGATGACAGCTACAGGATACTCCAAACTTTCCCAGCTATGACACAGAAATGATAATGGCAAAATATTTACTAAACAAAACCCTGACATTTTGCCAGGACCAATATTTACAGTAATTATTAATAAATCTCGGCCACAGAATATAATAAGAAAATCTCTAGAATTGCTTTCTATGTAAAACCTGAAGTACAAAAAAAAACCCAAACAAACAAACAAACAAAAGTTCATTTTTTTTTCCCAATATCAATTTTTTACTATTGGAGACAACTTCAGAGCACTTAGGAACACCTCAGAAAGTAATGAACCCGACAGTCACAAAATTATTTTTTCTAAAAAGTGTTCCATTAATGAAAACAAATTTGGGCTCATACGCTTCTCTCACCATTCTCTGATGCATAACAAAGCTCAGAAACGTTTTCACAGCTAAGCAAGAATGATTCTAATTTAATTTGCCTTAGAACTCCAACTTGTCCACAATAGAGGTGCTACAATGCTTCAGGACTCAGTGAAACAATGATACCAAACCAGCCAAGAAGCCAAACAGAGAGCAACTGGAAAAGGAAGATAAATTTAGGGAGACCACTGAAATACTAGTATTGGTATGATTTTTGTTAACCCTCTGCCCTTAATGATGAAAAAATAACCCAGAACCACATGCTCCACCCAGCCACTTCAGTCTGTCCCCTCCAACTGAAATGAGAAAGTTTACAGAAAATGTATTTTCCCCAAATGCTGTAAATGAAATAAGTCTTAGTACATATATACACACACATCAATATGTATCTATATCTAAGGTTAAAATGTTGCTCCCCTTTTCTTTCCCTAATACAAAACTATCAAATCCTTCAAGCGTTGCTCATGAGCTATTGAAGGCCTCAAGTTAAAGTAAACTAACAGCTCTTGTTCAAACTCCTGCATGCAACAGTGCCATGAGCTCTCCAGCCATGAATCAATTCCCACTCTAGGAAGACTCACTCCATCCGAGTACCCTTGCTAGAAAACTGCATCATGAATTATTTTATCTTGTTTTGTTTTGCCTAATTCTACTCCAGCTCCTGATATGAAGGTTTGCAAAATGGACTAGTCACTTTGAGCAATCAAGTCCAGACTACTTAAGCCTGTCCAAGCGTCAGAACTGGCTGGCCCCCAGAAAAAAAATCATGACTTTTGAGAGTGTTTTAAGTTGCATACCCCAAATCACTAGTCAGTGCTGAAAACCTTGGCCTTCGTTACCTCTCCTCTGAATATGAGAGTATTAAACACAAGGCCACCGGGTTAGCTCAAAGAGCGACAGAGGAGGCCAGGATTCAAACCATCGCTCTCATGTGGTAGACCACAGCATTAGCTACAGGACAAGCAGGCATGCCCAGAAAAGCAGAGATCAATTAGGGGTCTCTTGTAGTGTTACGCAGGACACGAATGGTTTGATCCTGATGGTTTTATTTAGATGAAGGCAGCTGCCAGGTTGGGCCATGTTGACTGTCTCAAACTCTGAAACTCTAAAGAAAGCAAGTTCTGTCCAGCTTGCCAGAAACAGAAGCACTTCATCTCCCTTGCTTCTCCCTCCATCTCTTCTGAAGCTGAGGGACACATCGCTTGATTCCCAAACAAACTGGGATGAAAGCCAGCGTGGGGAAACCCATATCTGAACAAAGTAAAATGAGGAAGATGCCTCCACAGGGAAGCACCTACTGACTCCACTGCTGGGGTCCTGATGGGAGCAGAAAGAGGCACCATACCTTTAGAGATGACCAGGGAGCTACTCTGCATGCCTAGTCTCCATTTGTGAGCAACCACAGCCAGAAGGAAAATGGCTGTGGGCTGGAGCTGGGCAAGGGGAGATTTCCTGAAGTCCACTGCAGAGTAAATACTCAGAGCAACCAGGGATAAGAGAACAAGGGACCCTC
This sequence comes from Megaceryle torquata, assembly GCA_024611175.1. Taxonomy (NCBI): domain Eukaryota; kingdom Metazoa; phylum Chordata; class Aves; order Coraciiformes; family Cerylidae; genus Megaceryle; species Megaceryle torquata. The sequence continues at coordinate 11,628 of JANIJG010020377.1, read as the reverse complement.
CAGTCCCGAGGGCTGTGTAGACAGATTTAAAAATAAAACTTTCAAGTGTGGATGACTGGCTTGCTTGGGACCTCGAAAGAGCCAGCGTCCGCTGGAGAGAGGGAGCAAGCAGCAAACCACCAACTCGAGGCAGCCAGGAAACGCTGCAGCAGGAGCCAGACCCACAGCTAAGCCACAAGAGAACAGGTCAGCTTAGGATGGATGAAGCTGGCTGGGGAGTTAAATTTAGACAGGTAAACATACCAAGGGGAAGAGATGGGGTTCACATAGCCCTCACCATCTGCTGCTGCCAGGCCCTGGGGAGGACCTCGCAGAAGAAATGTTGGGGGGCTTCAGCCAAAGGCTGGCGCACCCCTAAATAGTGCTGTTGAGCAGATGGGGGAGTGCCTAACTGCATGGACATTTTTTCCCCCCTCTTCATTTGCTCCAAGTGCCTCCCTGTCAGGCAGCAGGAAGAGGAAAAGCTGTTGAGAGAAGCGTGTGGGACACTGCAGCCTGTGGAAATCTGCAGTCCTAGGTACACATGGTGACAGTGCGAGGAAAGGTACCAGGGAAAACCCAACCAGAAACTTGAGGGCCACAGTACTTGTGTAGCCACTTGGGTGCCAGAACCTGTCTGAGCTCCCTTTCCAAGAGAAAAAAGGTGTAAATAAGAGGCTTGGCAATTGCTTGTGACATATAATGCAAGAACAAGGAGTTAAAGTCTTGTGAACTAAGCCAAAATGTAGCTTGAGTAGTCCAGACCCCTGAGGACTGGAGGGCACACACAGCACTCCCTCCCCCATGCTGCTTGCAGCTCCGTTGCAAGCCATCAAACCTCACTGCCCGTTTCACAGCTCCCACGTACAAGCAAAGGATCCCCACGCAGCCAACCTGCCATCCACAACGGGCCCCCCTTGCAAAGTGCTTTTGTGGAGAGTGGCTGTGCAATTACAAGGTACACGAGAGCATCCCTATTTTGTGGAAACAGCTGTGCTGAAAAATTACAATCTGCTTTCAGTGACCCCATTGCCCTACCGCACGCAGGGCAGAGGAAAGCTTGTGTAAGCTTTATCAAGGCCTAAGACAAAGCTTGGAAGGGGGCAGTGGATCACAGGGTCTGGTCTCATCTGTGATTCCGTCCATACAGCCTCATCCAGTTATCTCTGCAGTGAGCCCAAGAACTTGCACTCCAGTAAAGCATCTTTTCCAAAAAGACATTCAGTCTTTATCTGAAGATTTTTAAGAGCTGGAGAAGTTAACGTTGCCTTTGGTCGTTTGTTCCAATGGTTAAACACCCTGCTGTTAAAAACGTCGCCTGTTTCTAATGTGAATGCACAGAGCTTAAACACCCAGCCATGCACTTTAAGTTCTCCTCCTGAATTAGAAAGCTCTCCAAGTACCAGCTGCTCTCAGTGCTGCACAAAGCGCTCAGGTATCACACAACGCTACCTCTTAATTTTCTTTCTGAAACACTACCTAGGTCCACATTCCTTAAATATCCCATTAGAAAAGGATTTTTTTCCCAGTCTAGGAAAAAATCTCATGACTCTTCTCTGTACTGCCTTCAGCTTTAATGAAGCCTGTGTGCCCTTTTCCCAGCAAATGAAGGTCCCTTTCTCTGCAAAAAATGGAAGCAAATCACAGACTGCCCAGTCTTACATGACAACATGCCTTGGCTATCCACATTCTGATTTTAAAAGTACTGTGTTTAAAAGTTTCTCCGAAATGCTTATTGTGTGTGTGTCCAATTAATTTGGAAATGATGAAATGGTTTTCACTCAAACTTTGATCAGCCATTAGAAAAAAAGATCTTATGAATAGAAACAATTTATGTTCATTTAAATGAGCAATCATGCAGTTTTCAGAAAAGAACTGGTTTCTCTGCGCGCCTTGAAACCCAAACCCAACAACTTCAGGACAAAAGACTCAAGATCTGAAGCAGTCCAGAAACAGAGAGGCCTACTGAGCTACAGGGGAAAAAAAAACCAAAAACCAAAAAACAAACCACATATAGCATTAAAGGTGACTGCACTAATGTAATATTTTAGTTTAACTTTCACAATATTTGTTATCTTCCTAAAGGTCCAAGCTCCTGGAGACTTCACTATATAAGAATGTGATTTTTCCTTTAAAAAGGTGTGTTTCTGGTCTTTGCAGATTAAGTAAAAATACAATTGGGACATACATTATTACCTGAAAACAAAATAGGAAACCCCAACTTTTTAGACCCAGCTCTTTCGAAACTTCATTTTTTTTCTATCGATGTAATGAATTCTGTCAGACTGGGGGGAAGGGCCCAGAGAGAAGACTTCTCAGGGCTGGGAGCCTGCTGCCACAATTTCAGCTTCAGCTTTTCCTAAACAGAGGTTAGACACACATGGAAGACCATTTTTGTTGTACGTGCACTAGAGACAAGAGAAAGGACACTGGGGCTGTTTACAGCTACCAAGAGGAGAGGTGTGCTAATACTGAAGGCATAGAAGGAGTCAGAGAGGGACTCCTTTCCAAAAGGGAGGAACCTCTCATGGACACTCCTGGACACAGAAACACAAGTGAGTGAAAGAGCCTGAGAACAGAAGAAATGCACGGCTGGAATGAGGCCAGCTTGCCTCCCCAGCTCTGCCTCCTGTCCCACACTGTCAGTTTCCACTTCATGTTTTTTTGTTAATATACTTGGCTAATTTCTTAAAAGGAGGGAAAAACCCCCCAACAGAGTACTTGGTCTAGCTTCACTGTCACATGTGGTGATTTATCCCATACGTTATATGCTTGGGGTAAAAAAATTCCACTTGAATTCCTTCAGTGCCCAACCTTCACCCTGGATAAACCCAGGTGTCCATGCATAGGACAGTGGTTTAAGAGGAGGCTGTCTCTCCTGCCAACTTTAAGAAAGCCCACTGCTTTCTATTTTTGGAAAAAGAGCATGTACCCAACTTGCTTCTGCATTTACAACAGCATCTGTGCATGTGACAGAAGACAGGCACCCACAGGTTAATAAACTTGCCACCACCAGAAAAAGAGGTTGCCTCAGCTCATGTGTCAATGCCCAGTGGCAAATGTGGGAAGGAAGGACAAGGACGGTCTTACATCTGTGTGTTGGTGCCCTCTTGCAGGCTTCCCACCTGCGGGGGAACATGAGGGAGACAGACATTAAAGATATGGAGGTACCTGACAGGCTCCAAAGGCATAGATGGATGAAGATGAGTGCAAAGGAAGGAGATACCTCGACTGCCCATTATACAAGCGTGCCTGAGGCTGTGCAGACACAACAGCCCAAACAAAGGGCAACGGGAAAGAGCCCCTCAACCTGTAAGCAGATGAGGAGGCATTAGTGCAAAAGATGGTCTGCCTGTGGGTGAAGTGTGGTAGAGCAGATTATACCAGAAATGTGCAGGTGCATACAAGGAATGTGATATGCACACACACAGTTTTTGGCCATGAAGAAAATGAAGCCAGAACATTAATGTTGGTACATGCGTGAGAAACAGCTTCATCACAAAAAAAAAAAAAAAAAAAAAAAAAAAAGGAAATAAATCCAAAGAGGAATGGTTGAGTACATGGGTGCAGGCAGCAGAACTAGGGTGATGATGATCACATGCTGGAGCGCAGGCAGGAAGGCATTAAGCGGCAAGTAAAAGTTAGAGACCCAACAGGGACGCTTATCTGGTAGCAGAAGAAAAGCACAAAAAACATGCAGTAGAGTGTCACAGCACAGAAAAATATGTTTGGGGAAGTTATTTTACCCATGCTGCTAAGAGAAGTATTGCACCATAATTCCCAGAAAAAGTTTCATAAAACAATGTGTTTGTTACAAACGTAACTGGGATACTCGTGCCCTGGTACCCTGAGACCAGGCACGCTGCTGTTACGCATCTGCGTTTCCAGGAGCACAGGCACCTTCTCCCACACCACATGTCATGGCCCGTAAGGGCACATGGGCGAGAAGGCATCGTGGGCTGGGGGCTTGGGTGCTCTCAGGAAAGCCACTGCGATAATGCTCAGGGAACAGGCTCTCATCTGAGAGTAACATTCCTCTGCTGACAGTAATGTCCATCTTCCCAAAGTAACATCTGTTTTCCCAAACTCATGTCTGTCATGCCTGAGGAACATCTGTTTTACCAGCACAACGTCTGCCACCCCAGAGAAGCATCCCCTGCACCCCAGCAACATCCCTCATGCCCGAGTACGGCCCCTCACGCCCCTGCAGCATCTCTCCTGCCAGAGCAGGTCTCTCCCACCGTATAACACCGCCAAGGCCACACTGGGGCCACCCCCACAACCAGCATTAGCCTCGTGTTCTGGTCCGATCTCTGCTGCTCCGATCGTGGGGAGGTCACCTGGGGGCTTCTGGCCAAGGGCAGCCGCGGCTCGGCCCCTCGACGGCCGCGGCCCCCGACGGCCCCTTTCCCAGGGGCTCCCCGCAGCCCGGACGCCCTCAGCCCCTGACCTGCCCCGACCGGCGGCACTACCGGGCCGGGGGTCGGCGGCGAGATGCAGCCGTGTCTCCCGGGCTGGGTGAAAGCAGCGATCCCCCAGCGCTGCCCGCGCCGCCTCCCGCCCCTTCGGGGGCCGCCCTGGGAGGCGTCCGGCCCGGGGACGGGACGGGCCCGTGGAGCCGCCGCCGCCCGGCACGGCGAAACACCTCCCGCCCCCCGACCTCCTCCCCCTGCCGCCGCCACCGCCCTCCCCGTCGCCGCGGGCCGGGGCCGCCTCCTACCTGCATCTCCCGGGCGCCGCGTCCCCGGGCGGCGGCGGCGGCAGGTGAGCGGGCGCCCGCGGCGGTCTCGCGGCTCTGCGCCCCGCTCCGCAGCGTCGCGGCGGCCGAAGACCGCGAGGGGACGCACCTGCCTCGGGGGCCGCGGCCCCGTCTCCGCGCCGGGCCGAGCCCCCCGCCGGCAACGAGAGGGGAGTGGGGGAAAGCTGCCGGCGCTGCCCTCCCCGTCGCCGCGGTGGCGCTGGGCTCCGGTGAACGGCGGCACCGAGGGCGACTCCCGGCCGAAGTTGGCTGCGGCGAGTGCCGGGCCCGGGAGGTGCCGGCGGATCCCGGGGGCTCCGGCCGCCTCCGCCCCGCCCCCCCCCGCCCCGTGCCCGCCCCCCGCGCCCTGCCCCCGCCCCACCGCGGGCACCGCCGCCGCCGCCGCTGGGATGGGGCTCGCTCGAGGGGGCTCAGCAGCCTCCTTCGCCGGGGCGGCTTCGGCAGTGGGGCTGACGGGGGAGATGGCCCGGGGGCGAGGCACGGGCCCGCTGCCGTCGGCGCGGGGAGGGACACCGAGGGGAGCGGGCTGGCTCCCTCCCGGCTCCTGCAGCCCCTCGGCCCCGGCAGCCCTGCGCCATGCCCGGCAGCGCAGCCCCCGCGGGGGGTCTCAGTCTCTCGTGGGTCGCTCCCAGCGACCCTCTGCACCGGCCGCTCCCTCCCTGGCTGTCAGACCTCACCGTCTGTGAGTGCCCAGCCCGGCGCCGCCCTGTGCAGCAGACAGCACCGTGGCGTGAATTTCTCGACCTGGGTGCTCACGGGCACCCTATCCATGTGGCCTCTGGCCCGAGGGCTAACGTGCTGAAAGCCAAACGGAGCTCCTCCGGAGCGGGTAGTGGGGTTTCTGGCTCCTGCCATAGGAGGGGTTTTCACCTGGTGACCTGCTGCTTCGTCGCAGCGGCGGGTTTTGGCATCTGTCTCCCAGTGAGGGCGAGGGGGGTATTGCAGGGAAGGTGCGAATGAGGCAAAGCCTGGTTTGGGGACGCTGTTAAAAAGGCTGGCAAAGTCTGTCAGAAGAGGCAGTGCACAGCTTGTGTGAAGCTCTTGATGAGGCTGGCTCTCAACAGGCACATCCATCCCTTGCCTACAATACCAGGAATCACCAGGGGCTCTCCCCTGCCTCTCCTCTCATAAAACTTCACAGATTCACGGCCAGATCCTGTTCTCACTTTTCCTGGCACAAGTAGGATGTAGCTGCACAGGCATTAGCAGGATCACGGCAAATTTATGTTGGTGTAACTGAGAGCTGTTCTTAGCCCTGGTGATTGTTGGGCATCTCAGCACACAGAGAAAGAACTTACATGCCCAGCCTCTGAGCTTGGTGGCAGCAGCCAGCGAAGCCAGGATTTACACTCGCTGTGTCAGGATCCCCATCTCTGGGCCCCATAACATCAGACATCCAAGTCTCCGCACGGCAGGAGCTGCAGAGCCTCCAGTCTCACTGCTGTGGCTCATGCACGGCCGCACACAGAGGAGTATCCAATGGGAGTTACATTGAGGAGGCATTTGGCCCCCTGGAATTACTTAAATTTGTACTGGGTTGGGATTTAGAGCAGCTTTGAGGCACGCACCCTTACACAAGTGCCTGGTTTCAAACAGCTCTGAGCATCTGTGCAGGTTCAGAGTGGAAATACTCATGTGGATATTTTCAGAGGAGCAGGTAAATGTTTGAATACAGGCCACATGGTACAAATAATTGAAGGCTCTAAGTGTCTTAATTTACAACCCACTGTTCCAGTGTTTCCCATCACTGCAGTCATTAATGATACTTCATTTTAATGGGAATAGGAGATAGAGGAGGTACAGCTGGAGGTAAATAGTAACCCAGTGTTTGTGGTAGGAAATAAGGAGCCATTGTCCTCAGCACTATGTAACTAGAAAGATAATAGTTGGTGCAGCAAATACCAACTAATTAGAGGGCAACAGCAGTCTTGAAATTGCAGCTGGCTGAAGGAAATTTTAGGTGCCAGCTTTTTCACTCTGAGGTGAAGCCAGTTCACCATATGGGCTGTTGTTCCCAGCTCGTCTGTCAAACCTCTAACTTACACATGAAGGTTGCAGAGGGCAGGGTGCTCCACTGGGGACATAGCAAACAGCAGGGGCTCCTCTTGGGGACCTAGAGGTGTCAAAGGCAGCATCATAGAACTGAGGCTTGCTAACAAATTGCTTGGCCTGTTGAGTAACATGCTTTCCCACTTTTGGTGCTGCAAGAGACAGCTGGCCATAGCGGGTCAGAAGGCCAGGGATCCTCATGGGAATTCTCCTGGGGCTGGTACCAGTTCACACCCTAAGATGGTGTCTTACAGCAGGGTTAGAGATGGCAGAAGGGGAAGACAGAGCCAACTTAGGACCAACAGCAGAGGCAGACAGGCAGGACTGGTTACTTGTGCTCCTTAAAAATTCCAGCTGCAAGCTGCGTGGATTATTCAGATCCCAGCTTATGGAAAGACCACGTTGACTTCAGTATAGCGCAAGAGGAAGAGGGGACTTCCTGCAGCTTTAATCCTTCCCTGCTGTCTCCACTCCTGTTTTGGTGGGACAAGAAGAGCCGTCAGGAGGGATGTAGTCCTGTGTCAGTCCCATGGTAGTGCTGGGTGGCAGGAAGGGCAGGCAGGACAGCTGGGGTTGCATACCCCAAAACCTGGGTGGGAGTGGACCCCTGTCTGGCTACTTGAAGGGCTGGAGAAAAGGCAAGAGGTCCTCAGCCAGCAGTAATGAAGTGCATGGACTATCTGGGAGGGTGTGTCTCTTACAAGGGGGAAGACTTGTCACGCCTGCCTGACAGTGCTGAGGACAAAAAACACAAAATGTGTTGGTCACGGTCCTTGCCATGGAGGGGTGAGAATGGAAGACCAGCTATTGCTTTACGTTATTTTGTCCTCTCTGGTGAAATGTCTTTTATGTTTTTCTCCTGGAAGAAGAAAAGTTGGTTGCCTCCTTTTCTTCTAGTTTCCCCTGCAGGTTTGATTTATCATCCACCAAAACACTGCCTATGAATATCATATCATAGTTTTTTGTCCACTGAAGACATTCCTCCATCTACAGAGGAGGATGAGAAAAGGGCACTTGTACCTGGCCAGGAGAGAGCCTTACTAGGTATCAGGGGCACCAGCTGCCAGTAGAAGGGGCTGTCTAGTCTCAACTGCCAAAGATATCATCCAGATGTTCTTTAGAAGATGTCCTGATATAATTAAGCTTCACTGATTTAAAAATGAGCAGTGTCCACAACAGGTACTGGGCAGGGGGTGGACTTTACTCTGTGTCCAGAGTCTCGGATGTGACTAATACTGGTGGGAGAAACTGTCACAGCACAGCTAGGTAAGATGTTACATCTGATCAGTTGCAAAAAGTAGCTTAACCCACACAGCCCCCTCGGACACCACAAACCATTTTACTTCTCTTCCTCTTACCAAAACATTCCTATGGCTTCAGTCACCTTCGTGCTCCTCTTTCTCTTCTGCTACAGTAAATGAATGTTATGTCGCTCACCTGTTTGGCCTCTGCTGCTGGTGAGGAGGTAGAGGGTGGGGAAGTGCTCAAACTGTTTGAGATGTGGAAATACTCATCTCCCCTGGCAGAAGAGAAGAGCTATTTAAAATGCATAAGGAACATAAGTCCTTCTCAGTTAATGGCATGAACCTGCAGAAGCAGGAGACCTTATCACAAGAAAGTCAGCCATGTGTTTCCATCTTTTCTTAATGTAGTTGTGGGCCCAGTCTGGCATTTCTGTGGCACTCATAAGCTCTGAGCTCTCAGGAAGTTTCTTCCATCCCTGTTGCATCTGCACAATAACCTTCCCTCTAGTCAGGTGGTCCATGTCCTCTCTGCATGCAGGGCAGAGCCTTGTCACTGGGGACCACTGAAAAGGCCAAGAAGATGTGATAGCTTTCAAAGGAGCACTCACTACACTTCTTTCATCAACAGGGACATTTTTTGGTCAATTTTAATTGCCACTCACCTCACACTCCTGCGGTGGGATTAGTAGCAGTAGTAGGGGCAAGTCAAATGAAGTGAATTTGTTGTGAGGAACTGGATGCATTTCCAGCAGTGAGATTTTTATGACTCAAGGTGGAATTCATGGAGTAAAAAAATCTTGAAATGGAAAAACCCCGATCTTGAGCTTCTGCCAAAGGAGGGCTCATTCCAGGTGAGTTACCTGATCTGAACTGCCTCACAGGTGTGAAAACCTTCATGGACCCACCCCCATGCTCTCTACCTGCCCCTGCAAACACCAAAGAAAGCCACCACCTTATTCCCAGCAGCTGCCCTGTGGGAAGCAGCCAGTTTCCTTGAGGCATAAGACTCATGACCTGAGAATTTGTGGCACTCCACAAAAGGAAATATAGGATAAACTTCTGAAATATTTTTCTAATACTGACATCTTTTAAGTGGTGGAATTGTCTCCCTGGGGACATATGGATGCTCCACAACCTGAGTCAGGGAGACAGGAACGGACAATGCACAGAGAGACATATTGTTGGGAACCTTACTGCCCTCGTCCCCAGAAGAGACAGTGAAGGGGGAGAGAGGAAATAAATTAGATGACTTGAATAATTTCCAGCTCTAATTGCTATGATCTTGCAGTAGTTTTCCCAGCCCCAAGTATAACATTAACCATTGAAGCATGATTTCACCCATGGTCAATTAAACCAGGATTCATCTGGCCTGACATCACCAAGTAAAATCCATCCTGGACTGAGGGACACCTCACTGAGAAAAGACAGGAGCCAGACGGTGGCTGCATGGGATGGGCAGAAGCTGCTACCTTTGGAGGTGGACATTTCCAAGCACACTCTTTCCTTTCTCCAACACAGGGCATAAAAGGCAATACAGCAACTGTGTGATGTGCATTTGCCTTTCCTCACATCCTTGATGCTCTAGTAGAGTCTCTGGGAGTGATCCCCCCCATCTGGATGGTGCTGCTGGCTGAGGAGCTGCTTCAGAGGTCAGATGGAGACAGCCCGCAATGCTGGCTGATGTGTGCCACCCTGCCAGATGGCAGGCTACCTTTCCATGGTCAGTGGCTACAAATGTTATCCTCTGATGGTTTGCCCCTGCTCTCTTGGTCCTCCAAAGCACAGCTCTGGGAAAGCCTGTCAGGTGCCCACAAGGGATTCAGTGTCTGGAGCTGCATTTCTGAACATCCAGCTCCACAGAGTGGAAGGCAGATGAGGGTACCGCTCTCCTATAGTGGACCTTCTATAGCTGTTGCTCTCCTCCTTGCAATTCCTTTCTCTTCCTCCCCAGTCCTTAAACAAAGGAAACCGAGACATTTACTAGGTTTTGAATACCAAGAAATCCAATAATGAGAAATCCTTGTGAAGACAAAAGGATTTACAGGACATGGCAGCAACCAGACAGACCTGGTGGCAGCGGTGGGGTGAAGTCCTGACTTGCCTGACTCCATGTAACTCAGTAGCAAGGCTGGGGAGAGCGCGCAGAGTTCATGCCTCCTTGATTAGCACTTTAATCATTAGACAGGCACTCCTGACAACGGGCTCTGTGGGCTGAGTTAAACTGTAACTGCCCTCCTCAGCGGCCCTCAGTGAAGAGCCCTGACTCATGTGACTAGGGCAGGAGCAGCCTTCCACCCAAATTCAACCAGCTCTCGTTGTTGGCTTGGGCAGGGACGCAGGATTGGCTCCAACTGCAGGTTGGTGTGGGCATAGCTGCCCCACATCCCTATGATGGCCATGGGGATAGACTAGAACCTTGTCAGGTTTTGTCACGTGGACCTGGGAATAACTTCTCCATCCCTCCCTCCCATGGGCAGATAAGTGTCACTTGGCCCTCATGGTACTGCTAGGCAAGGGGGACAGGAGATGGCCCCAGGGCCAGCCTGGGGCACCAAGCCCTGTGCCCTGCTACTGTTAAAGACCTTGGGTACACGGTTCGGGGAGGCCCAGAGCCATGGCCATAGCCAGACAGTGAGGTAATCTGCCCCCAAACTCCCCTCCTCTCAGACCAAGTTTCATGGTCTCTTCTACTTGGCTTAAGCCCCAAGGCAAAGAATTGTACATCCTTTCCAAAATTTTTATCAGCATGAATGATGACAACTCTGGATATTCTTATTGTCTGTTCGAGTAGCTAATCCCATTCTAAAGTCTTACTTAATTCTTGGCTTCGATTGCTTCCTGTAGTAATGAGCTCCACAGCGTAGTTAAATATGGTCTGTGATAGCAACCATGTGATGGGCTTCACCAGCAGCAGCAGAACAAGGGTGTGCACACACGTCTCTGTGTGCATGCATGTGTGCGGGCCAGGGCGCATGGGAGGAGACAGCACACCCCTGCCCGCCTGCAGGCAGAGATCTTGTGAGGGCAGGAGCAACCCCAGGGTGCAGCTGGGCTGGGACATGGGGTCACTGAGACCACAGTGCTGGGGCTGCTCACCCTGGGTGCTGTGGCAGAGGGCTACCCCCAATGCCTGACTGTCAGGGAATGATGAAACTCAAATCCCTGCCCTGCACAGTCAGAAGGAAGCAGTCATCCCACCAGCACTGTCCCTCATTTTAGTGGAGTGATGCTGAAGTCCCACAAATCTGTCAAGAAGATGTCCCTGAACAGCTGAGCATCCATGAGTGGTTTGGGGCAAAGTGCATGCAAGGCTCTAACTGGGATCTGTCACATACAGAGGAACCCCAACATCCCCCTCTCCTGTGATCCAGAGGTGCTCTGGGGGTGCAGCCAGAGTGAGAGGGGATGTGTGTCTCTCTACACTGTGCTACTTATGGCCCCAGGATGACACCAGGGGAACCCCAGCTGATGCTAAGTGTTTACCTCACTCCATTATACACTCCCTGATTCCTTCCCCCCCCCCCTCCCCCCCCCCCCCCCTCCCTTCCTTTCTTCCCCCTTCCCTCCCCTCCCCCTCCCCTCTCCTCCTTCGCTCCT
>JANIJG010020375.1:0-43862 GCA_024611175.1 Megaceryle torquata | reverse complement strand
CCCAAACACCCCCCGGGACCCCCCCCCCCGAAAGTGGGACACCCCCCCTCACGGGACCCCCCCCCGTTGGGTGCCAGGGGCGGGAGCCCGAGCCCGGGGGCTGGCGGCGGGGCGGAGGGCGGTCAGCCCCGCGCCCCCAGCCCACACCCACCCGGCCCCCGGGCGGTGACGGCCCCGAGGGGGCTTGACAGATCGGGGCGGGGGGCGTCCGGCGACTGCTAGGGTTGTGCCAGCATTGGCCGGGCGGGAGGGGCGGGGGTCGGGGCTGGGCAGCCCCCGCCGAGACGCTCCGCGGGGCGGAAAGAGCGCCCGGGGAGGGGGGGACGGGGGGGGCTCCGCCGGTGGAGGAGGGCGGAAAAAAAAATGAAGCGAGCCGCTGCCTCCAAAATGAATCCCTGGATGAAGGAGATCTCCCTCGGGAATGAGTGAGACTTGGCAGGTTTATTGATTTTATTTTATTTCGGGGGAACGGGCGGGTTATTCCTTGAAGTGGAAATTTAAGGCATTGCCGTGCTCGGCGGCACGGAGAAACCCCCCGGCGGACCAAAAATTTCGTAGATTTGGCTACTAGGGGTTGTTGGATTTTGTTGGTTGGGGCTCGCTCTTTTTTTTTTTCTTTTTCTTTTTTTTTTTTTTTTTTTTTTTAAGTCTTTAGTAAATGTGCAAATAAAGAGCCGGGGAAGGAGGAGGAGGAGGCGGCTGGGGGTTAGTTTAGTCTTTGTGCTTTCTCGTTTCTCTCGCCCGCTCTTTGCTGGCCACTCTTCAGTTTATTACTGTGTCCAACTGTCTGCCGCTATATTGTAGTTCTTCTAAAAATAAGAGAGACGAATCCCCCGGTCCGGAACAATGTCAGTCAGTGGACTTCCAGACCATGCTTCGCCTTCAGTTAATCCAGCCACTGCATAAAATCCATATTGCTTTCAGTTCTTATTTCCCCCCTTAGCAATAAAGCAGCAAGCTACGAACCCAGGCACAGAACTCCTCTCGCATACTTTCCCTCATACTCCCAGATATTGAATAGTTTCAAGTACAGTTTCAAGAAAAGCACGGGGAAAAAAAAAGAAATAATAAAAAAAAAAATTAAAAAAATAAAAAGAGAAAACCACCAGCCCCTCTTCAGACAGTAATTACAAACGGAGAGTTGCACTTACAAACTTCCAGCATTTTGCACCCAGAACAGTCCAGCCACTTTTCCTTTGTGTTTTTGTATATTCCATCCCCGACCCGCCGGGGTGGGTGGTTGCCGGTGGGTTATCTCCGCTGCCTCCGCCGAACGCTGCCGCCGACGAGTGCCCGAGCTGCCCGTTGCCCCTCCGTGCGGTGCGGCTCGGAGCGGAGCGGCGCGGAGCGGTTCCGCGGAGCGGGGCGCTGCGGGGGCGGGAGGCGGGTGTCAGCGATAGCGCGGCCGGGGACGCGGCGCCGGCGAGGCCGGGGTGAGGCGCAGAGCCTCCCAGCGGCCGCGGAGGGGAGTCGGGCCGCCGCCGCTCCCCGGGAGGTATTTGCATGGGAGGAAGCCAAGGAAATCCCCTTTCCCCTCCTCGGTCTGTACCTGGGTGCCGGGCCGGGGCGCGGGCGGGCGCTGCGCCGCCGGAGCAGCTTCCGAGGAGCGCAGCCTTCCGCTGTCCCTCCTCCCCCGGCGACGAGACCTTCAGGCGAGTACGAGGGAGTTCTCTAATAAATCACGGCTCTGCGCTCCTCTACCAGCTGGATTTCTCTGGAACAGACGGTAGAAAAACAAGCAGTGCCTTCTAGGGCACTCTTATGCACGGGACTAGCGCACGACACGAGGTCAGGCTTGGGATGTGGGAGCTCCAGGCTCTGACATGAGCGTCTTGGTTGTCGGGGGCAAGGCACGTAGCGCCTGCACTTTGGTTGCTCCCCAGGAAAGTCACAGCCTTGGTGCTCCTCTCGCCTGACTCCGTTTAGAGCAGGAGTGGCCGACTGCGAGATCTGGCCCCTGGTACTGGCAGCCGTCAGGTTCTGCGCGTTGCTGTAGGTGAGCTCTGAAGGAGGATGCAGAAATAGCTGGGAGACGGTGGACTTTATTAAAGCAATATGCTGTTGTGCTACTGCGGCTCTCTTATCCGAATTACCAAATACCTCTTTGAGAATGAAAATGGGCCCCAAGCATTCAGAGGCACATCCCTGATGGAAAACCTTTAAGGTCTTTCAGGACTGTACAGCCCCTAATACAAGGGTGCATCATCTATGCATTTGGTTCTGCAGTCAGAAAAATACACAAATTCCATCACAGCATACCAGGAGCGTTAAGCTGAGGATGAGGAGGACCTAATGATAACTCTCTCAGGTGGTTTTATCCCCTTCCACAGTCATGCACATAAATACTTTGAATGCCTATGATGAAATGACACATTCCTGGAAATTTCCCCAAAATACCTGAATGATACGCAGCATTGGACATGTAGAAATACTGAAAGCCCCCACTTTCATGACCCTCATCTCCTTCACATTACAACAGACATTCATGTGTGTTTCCAGGATCTGAGCATCAGCCAGAGCCTCCAGTATATTCAGACCCACATTTGCCCCAGCAAAGACTGATTCTTTGCTGAAGGACAAGGTCTGGGGCAGCCAGGTTTGTGCATGTGCTACTTTCAGAGGAAGGCATTACTGCTAACAGGAAAAAAGGATTTTTAATTTTTAACCTTGAAAAAACAAGGAAGAGTGGGTTATGATTTGATAGATAACAGTAAAAAGCATCTGTTGAGAATGATGGGCTGTCAGAGACAGAAAATTAATTTCAGTGTTTGTAAAATAATGGACAATGTTACCTTTGCTTTGGGCCTTGCTAGGGCTCTTGTTCTTCATAGCTTAGATGTCACTGCTGTTTTTAAAGACAGTCAGTCACAGAATGGCTGTGTAAGGGTAACACATGATCTCATGGGGAATAGGCACAGATGTTTTCAACAAAGTTTGGGCAGGGGTTTTCAAAGCTGTTGTGGGAATATCAAATTGGTGGTGCTGTGCCAGAAGGTACCAGGGTAGCTGCATGAGTCTCTTGGAATATTTTAGTAGAACTCCGAGAATGATCCTTCAAAACAAAGATGTTTTAATTTTAACTTCAGAGGTTTAAGAGTCACTTTTTGCCGAGCAGCATCTCGTGAGTTTCGTGGTTGGATACGTCCCTTTCAGGGCGAGGGACAGCTGATTGCAGAGTTGCGCTGCAAGCCCCGACCGCCCAATACACAGCGAATGCTGCCCCCGGTGTTTCAGAGAAGGAAATACAGTGAATTTATCCGCTTAAGTTTTGTCCAGAAGACGCAGGCGAATGTTTCCAGCCCCTGAATACCGCTATTATCATTTTCGGTTTGGCTAGTTGTCAGTTTTCTTAAAAAGCAAACAGTTCTTAACATCATTGTAACATCACTTGCGATTCGTGTCACAGGCGTTCTAATAAACACGCACAATAAAACATTAACATAACAGGTCCCGAATTTTTTTTTCCTTCTGCTTATGTTAATTTTTATATGATAATATAATCTCATGAGCTGTCACGCTTGATCACTTTTCCTGTGTGAATTGACTAGTGCTGTAGAAGCTCCGAGTGCTCTAAATTGTCAGCCCCTTACAGATCAACAGAATACTTGTGCTGGGTTCATAGCCAGGAATTCTCACCACAGACATCCCATTGTGCTAATAACTTTCCAAAAATGGAACAAAAAGACTGTGCTGAACCTATGTCACTTAAAAACTTGAGTACATACTTAAATCTAGGCACATACCTTGTTCATCTGTGTTTAGAAATCACGTCTCAAATTACTTCAACATTATATTAACTCCACTGGAATGGCACATGCTTAGTATCAATCCTGTGGAGGACTTTGCATACTGGAGCTTTGAAATTTCAGCCATTTCCATGATTTGATTTTCCATTTTAGCCATTTAAAGTGACTACAGTTATACATGCTTACGTTTCCTGGGGTATCCCCAGTGAGGCAGGCTCACATACGGTGCCGCTCACATACCATGCTGCTCACCTGCTGAATTATTTAACTTTGGAGCAGTCTGACTGCACCGAAGTCAGTATTCTTGTTTTGGGTACAAGGTGCACACAATCACTGCTCTATTTAAACTGTAAAATAAGCCATCTTGAATACACACCTTTTAATTTAATTTTATTTTTTAATTAGGGATATAATCCCCAAAGTAATCTAAAGAAACTTGTGTCTACAGCTTATTTAATAAACAATAGGGAAAACCAAACCAAACCAACCCGATGCCCTCACTTACTACCTAGAAAAATACCAAAATTCACATAAACTATTCAGGGAATTTGAGCCAGGGAGGGGATTATTATCAAGTACTTTCAATACCATTTCACTTATTTCTCATATTTCTCATATTATTCAATGGCTGGTAGATCAAGCTTTCTTGCATTAATTTCTCTCACCTCTAACCTCAGATTAGAAATTGACATTTCTTATTTCTTGAAGCATCAACTGTATAAAATCTTTTTTTTTTTTTTTTTTTTTTTATGTGCTGGGTATTTTTCTTGGAATGGTATTGTATTTATATTGTGTTTATCTAACAGACCCACCCTGTTTATCCAGACAGACTTAAGAAAGGATAAAACTACAGGTCTTTATTTACCCAAATTAAAGTAAACTAGAGGAGTTGAGCATGGGAACTGCCTGTAATTGCCTGAACTGCTAGAAATGGTTGCTTTTTGGAAACAAAAGCAGCTTTCACTGTCCAAAAAACAACAAAAATATACAGTAACAACTATCTACTATTAGCAAAATTTACCATCCTGTTTGATCCACAAAGGACTTTATTTCAAAAAACTGGTGGACAAAGGGAGAAAAATCACTTCTTTTCATACTTCACTGCAAGAGCTAGACATAGAATATAGACCCACAAGGGCCTTCTCTCCCAGGAGTATGCTGCATTACTAGCCCTGATCCTGTGCATAAATACCTTGTGTGGACTTGATCATTATCACAATCTCCAGTTACAGAATCTAAAACTAGAGCAGATTATCGAAACATTACAGGAACTAAAGTAATTTCCAAGCAGGATCATTAATCACCTGTGCCAAGCCTCATCGCATACTGAACTCTCTTCATTGTTCCATTAAGACAGGTACTTTATCTTAATTAAAACTACTACTTCAAAAATTAACACTAAAGACAATTAAAAATATCCTATTACATTCTCTCACCCCCTAACTCCACTCAAAATTTCTAATGTGGAAAAGGAAGCATGAAAGATTGGTCAGATTTCTGACTTCTATCATTAGATAGCTGCACTTTTTTTTTTTTTTTTCCTGCAGAAATATTCTTATTATTTCTATATAGAGAGTTTCAGGGGGTAAGAGTCCTCTTTGTACAAATTGTAAAAGTTGTGCAAATACTAGTATTTACAGCCTGTCCTGGAAAATCTTATCTAAATCTTTACATACATACCTCTTCTAAACAATCTTTTAGTTTCCTGTGGTAAAGACAAATGTAAACATGATGTAATGATGCCTCACATTCTCTGTCTTGTAGAAACTCTTCAGGTAAGACAACAGCCACAAAAATATTATTGCTTCCTTCAATCTCAGTGAGGGGAATATCAAAGTTTAAGAGAGACTGTACACAAACAAACATTATGTCAGCTCCTGGCAAACCAAATCA
The DNA here is from genome assembly GCA_024611175.1 of Megaceryle torquata. Classification (NCBI taxonomy): domain Eukaryota; kingdom Metazoa; phylum Chordata; class Aves; order Coraciiformes; family Cerylidae; genus Megaceryle; species Megaceryle torquata. Next base: position 38,223 of record JANIJG010020375.1, on the reverse strand, counting down.
CGTATCAGTTTTCTACTGAAACAGAAATCAGTGATGTCAATTCTAAGCATTTTCTTAGTCTAACTGGTGATATCACAGATAAGATTAGTAAACATATGGAGGCACTTTCTTCCTAGAAACTCTACGCTGTATCCCTGCTAGTGTTTCTTGAAAGAAAGTGATACTTTTGTATCCCAGGTAGAAACAGAGAAACATAGATGTGGAAAAAAATGCCTACAAGAACAAGAAGTAGATAGCCCATGCTTCTTAGGTGAACATAGAGGCGTTGAGAAACATGATCCGGGATGTGACAGATATCAAAAAAGGAGTAAAATTAATCACTGAAACAATTTGCCAAATTTCATTTTCAATCAAGATGTAAGTATTCTTGAAATATTATCAGTAATCAGCAAGATAGAATTTCCCAAGCTTACTTTTTAACTTGGCTGCAGATAGTTTGAATATGGCAAAATGAGAAATAGACCACTCATTTGCATAGCAAAATTTTTACATAAAAATCATAGTCTTGAGAGTTTTTAGAAAATTCAGAAGGTAGCAGAAATTAAGACCAGCCAGGAAGGCTTTGAGAAGGCATACTCCATTACATGGTACAACTAATTTATTTCATAACAGTTTTCCTTTGTAAGAATAAAGTGACACCAAACATAACAGAGTGTTATTTTTCTGGAGAAGCTAATAAAAGCGTGAAGAGATTTTGTTAACAGAAAGAAGTGGGGCATCAAGGGGCATTACTTTTTCTAAAAGGGATGTATTTGTGATGGATTCATAAGTACTTTTAAGTTGATGGGTGTGTTCCCACCAATATTCCCAGTATAGCGATGAAGAAGGAAAAAGAATAAAGAGGATTTCCTTCAGCTTTGGTAACCAGGGAGAAAAGTATAATGTGTATCAAATCACAGAATATTTACATATCTAACTCACAGTTAAGGTATGGAAATAGTATCTTCAAACATAAATTTGTTTGAGAGCAAGTCTCCATCTGTTTACTGGGATTTTTTCATCTTGATTTGTAAATGTTTTACCTGTAAGTGGTACATGGGAGAACTGCTGATATTGGCTCGCTCTAACAGCAGATTAACCATTGCTGAATTTCAAAGCTTTGGAATATAAAAGCAGTTTACTTTTTACAATGGATGCTGGAAATAGACTACTGAGTGACAAATCTAAGATTCGGTGGCTTTAGAAAAGAAGCTGCCAGATGTTCACCATTAGGCAATACACCTGGCAGCAGCTGCCTAGGGAATCAGTGTGTGTTACCAGCAGAGTGGCATAACGAATGCAGGGATTTCTTAGGGACAAATCCATGAGAAATTAGGTTTCATTACTTTTGCTTCTGGGAGAGCAACTTGTTAAAAGAATCTATAAAGTGTTAACATTATCTTCCTTTTCACTAAGTTGCTCAGCCACAAAAGACTAATAAAAAGAGCATGTGCATACAGCAGGGTGTAAGAACAGTTCCTCACTTGATTCAAAAGCCTGTGCCCTGCATCTTATCTTAGGCCACAGATAATTAATTTTCTATGCAGCACAAACTACAGGGACAGAATCATAGAATGGCTTGGGTTGGAAGGGACCTTTAAAGATCATCACGGCCAGGCACATCTTCCACTAGACCAGGTTGCTCAAAGCTCTGCCCAACCTGACCTTGAACACTTCCAGGGATGCGGCATCCACAACTTCCCTGGGCAACCTGTGCCAGTGTCTCACTGCTGACACAGTAAGGAATTTTCTCCTTATGCCCACCTATACCTACCCTCTTTCAGTTTAAAACTGGTGCTCCTTCTCTTGTCACTATAGGCCTTGGTAAAAATGTCTCTCCATCTCTCTTATAAGCCCCTTTTACATACTGAAAGGTTGCAAGAAGGTCTCCACAGAGCCTTCTCCAGGCTGAACAACCCCAAATCTCTCAGCCTTTTTTTTCATAGCAGAGATGTTCCAGACCACTGCTCTGACAAGTCAATGTCCTTGTGCTGGGGACCCCAGAGTTGAACAGAGTACTCCAGGTTAAGGTCTCACCAGGGCGGAGGCTGAGAATCTCTCCCTTGACCTTCTGGACACATTTCTCCTGATGCAGCCCAGGACACAGTTGGCTTTCTGGGTGGCAAGTGTGCATTGGCAGCTCATATTCAATTTTCAGAGTGGATAATGCAGTACATAACCCTACCCAACTCCTCAAAAATCTACTCTTCTGGCCTCAAAGAACTCTGATTTGAGCTTCATGCAATTCAGGTAAGCTATGCATCATGATTCTGAGTAACTTCTGCTTTCTATTAAGTTACAGAGGAAGAATTATTACTTATCTTGCATGGCCACAGGAATCCATTCTCTTTAATTTTTCAGTTACTGCAAGTTGTGGTCATTATGTTTGCACAACATAATTAGATGTTTAAAATCTCAGTAAATTTCCCCAGCTGCTTATCAGAGTCAGCACTGTGGGCCCAAGTGTTCGTTTAGACAGCCAAGTCAGACTGAGTCTGTATGATGTCTATGATGTGACTCATCGCTTACTCTCCAAAGAGAGGAATGACTACTGTGCTGCAAACATAGTCAGGACTGGGGAATATTTCCTCTGCTGCCTTGCAACAGTCTATACTGATTCCTCATAGGGAAAACAGATCTTTGTATTTGGGTCCTGTTTATGGTAACTATAATTCTAAATGTTTGGACTTACTTGTGTAATAAGCAATAAGGAAGGTAAGATCCAAGTCATATGTTCTTGCATAACATAGCCTTACCTTTCCAAATATATCTACTTCAAAAGGTCTCGGCATCTCCCACCTTCCCTACAATGCTGCTCAGTAGAAATACATGGAAGTTTTAGTTCACAAGTAAGCAGATACTGAGATGCTATTATTTAAGAACAGAAGGAAATGTAAAGTGACCTATGCCATAAGACTGGAAGGACTGATTTGGTAAAACTTTGGATTATTATTGACACAGATGAGAAAAAAAGATACAGCTCATTCTCAAACAGTAGTTAAAGGCATAAGGATTTAAGTGCAACACAGCCTAAAAAGAATCTTGAAGACCAAGCAGAGATAAAGTGCATGCAGATAAACCAGGCCATTGAAATTTTTACAAGATGTCTTTCAGAGACACTTAATCCATTTTCTCTTCTTGGAAATTGTCTGCATCATTCATGTAGTCTTCAAGATCATCATATCTCTGCAAATAAAATAAAACCTGTATTATTTTATCAACATTTAATAACTGAATAACCTACAGACTGTTTTTTCTTTTTTATTCAATACAGTAACAAGCATGCCAATAACAATTCAGAAGCACTGATATCTGAGAGCTTGATAAACACAACTGTACTACAAGTGGTCTTAAAATAGTTCATAAAGTGTTTCTGAATAATTCAAAGTACTTCAGCATAAACAGAAGAGTAAAATATTCTTGCTGTGCCTAATGTACGTGTTTCCAGTCTTTCTAAATTACAGCCTAAGTTTGTTGTGTTGCTGTTTTCATATGAAACAGGAGCCTGTCCACCACAGCCCAGAGATCATGCAGCTGTCAAAAAGCTTCATGTCAAGAGACAAATGCTGTGTGAATGCATCAGCATACTGCTGTTTGAGAGACTGGGTCCGCAGAAGTGGATGAATGGTTAAGCTGAGTTATATTATTGAAGCTCAGTAACTAATAACTGATCAATTAAATCAGACATGTTATCTCAGCTTACTTTCAACTGCTTGGAAAAGGATATATCAAGTAACTCAGTCATACCTTCTGAATCCACCCACTGTCTTCCAGCTGGCTGAAAAGCCGTTCAACTGTGTCTTTGACTGCTTCATCCTCGACGCCATCCAACTCAGTAATGGAGATGCAATCCACATACAACTTGTATTTGAAGTGCTTCAAATTATGATAAACTCTTGTACGATCTGCACACACCATGCCAACCTTCAAAACCTAGGCCAAAGTGAACAAATCATTCTCTTTGACAGAGTTGTGATTATCCTGACAACATAAAGAATGACTAAGTTAGTCTAGTAAGATTTTATCAGTCACTCTAGGAAGAGTTTTTGAATAATGAAATAAACAGAATGACTTTACATGCATAAAATCAGCACAAGACCATGTAGTTTTCACAGCCACAGCAAAACATTTTTTGAGCAAGCAGGCAGCCAGCAAGTTTATGCAATGGCAGCTTATCAGCACTGTTTTCTTTGAAACACAACCATTGTTTATAAGTGGTAGCATCTTTCCTGTCTCCTGATGGAACATTGTTACAAAATCACTAACATTTTAGACAACCATCATATTGTGAAAACAGAGGAAAAAACCCTATTTGATTACTTTTGCTACTAATATGTAGCATTCTTAGGGACATGAAATACCATGTTCTAGCATTTTGTAGACTTAAGTAATATTCAGTATTTCTTCAAGAAATACATATATGCCTAGAAACATGCATTTAATAAATCATAGAATTGTTTTGGTTGGAAGAGACCTTTAAGATCATCAAGTGCAACCGTTAACTCAGCGCTGCCAGGTCACCACTAAGCCATGTCTCTCAGCACCAGATCGACACATCTTTTAAACACCTCCAGGGATGGTGACTTGAGCTCTCAAGGTACTTTACTAGGAGAAAGAGAGCTCCAGCTCAACTACTCCAGTCCTACCAGGACATACTGTCCCTCACCCAGTCCAAAATGAATATATAGAGATTGGATTTCATAAAAATGAAATCTGAAAGCTAAAGTTTTATACAATGCAAATGTTAATCTGCTACTGTTTGGGAGGTACAGCTAGGCCATAATGCTGCAGAAATCAAAGCATGTGCATTTTCCAGGTATTGCCAGTTCTACAATTGCATGAAAGACAGAACTGTCTTATTTAACAGTTTTCTTTATAGCAGTAGCTATAGATAAATGGTAAATACACATGTAAATATATAATCAGAGCACAGATTAAAGTAGATTCATTGTCATCTGTCATCACCAACATGAAATACAGGCAAGCATTTGCATGTATCTCGAACTCAGATTTTATAAAAGATGTTGAGAAGGTGTTTACCTGAAAATGCTGAGTTACACATTGGTTACAAGAATCTCTGTCAACCCTAAATCTTCAATAAGAGTAGGGGAAATTGGAAGTGTAGGGAAGGACAAAGAGTCAAAATTCATCTGCATTTAAAGACATTCTGTGTTTCACAAGAGTAGGTTTTGTTCCATTTCTACAAGAGAAGTAGTTCAAGTGCAAGCAATGGCAAAACTGAAGAGAAATCTACTCCCTTGAAATGACCTGCAGATGCACTGATCACTACTCCAACCTATGGAGACAAAGTCTGTCAGGTAAGAAAACACTATCTGGCTGGTTTTCAGTAGTCACATTTTCTAAATTCAAAACCAACATAATATATTTGTAAAGACATTCAGCTTCTGGTACATACAGGAGAAACCGATTTGGTTTTACTAAAAGAACCCCTCCACATCGATTTATCCTTAAAGAGCAGCATGTTTTGAACTCATGTCTTGTCACGCCTTTGTGAGTAACAAACAGGTAAATGACTAAAGGGCAAAGTTCTTTGCATCAGCAGTGCAAGCTGCAATTGTATTGCTATTTCAGATTACATGCACATATATGCCCAAAACTCCAACCATCTTGTATGTTGCAAAATGATCTCTTCTGAGCCATATAGTGATAGTCCTTTTTGCTGCAATTGGTAATAATCTAAATACTCTTTTTAATTATTAAAAGGTTAAGTTTTAATTAATGCTTACAACCTGCATTTTCAGGAAGCTTTTCCAGATGTGTGACCAAATGTTCGTGTCTGTGAGCAGTTCCCCAAAACACCTGACCTACTTGTACAACCTGGCACTAGCACTTATCTACTGACAATGGCAGTAACAGAAAAACATATTTCTATTTATAAAGATTATAAATTTATATGTATTATACTTTTTCTTAAATATATGAATGTACTTAATTTCTTAAATATAGTAACCAGCAGCTAAACTAATGTAAGCAGGCACAATATCATGTAGTCAAAGAGACACACTCACTTAAAAGAACCTTAGATCTGATCTACAGCAGATGGTTAACTGGAATTTTAACCACCTTGAGATTCCTATTACTATACTGCAACTCTCTACTGATCATGTACATGTACCTACATGCAGCCCCATTTTCTACTCCCCCCAAAACTGAGAAGCTAAGGCTTCTGTTTGGTGCTATAGTTGCTTCTGAAGTGCAAGACCTACCAACCAATGCATAGCCTCAATTCACTCAAATTTCCAGAATTAGCATTTCAAACACTGAAACAATCAAGAACTGAGCTGTGTTTCATAACTTTTCAAGTATATCAAGCAATGAGGTGCAGCATCTGAACATTATGTGACATTAAATAGAAGATACCACCTTGCAACAGATGGCCCAGTTCTCCCCCTGAAACAACAGCAAGCAGAAGATACTGAGGAAGATAGTGTAAGATGCAGGACGAACACCAGAATGATCATAACATTACCATACAGCTTCTAGCAGTCAACAGTTAAGACAGTCTGTATCATCCCAACTGTCATGTTCCACAGTGTGGAAGAAGCTTCCCCAAGAACCTGTCTAATCCCTTTTGGGACCCACTAACACTTTTCACTTCCAAAGTATCTTGTGGCAATGAATTTCATAGTTCCTTTATGTGTGAGGTGTAAAGAATTTCTACACTGGAGAAATGCCAGAGGCAAATAGCTAAGTATCGTATAATGTAATTATGTATTGCATTTTTAAAGCAAGAAAGACTGTCTAAAAATACAATGCTATTTCAGAATGCAGCTTTGGAAAGAATCTCAGCACTGTACTCATTCTAATTTTTTCCTCTCGCAGTTCTCAGTGACTCTGTCCTAATGCTTAACTTATCTACCCAAGCTGTCCATATCAGCCAAAGTTGTGTTAAATCACTTTGTATGGAATGCAGGAGCATGGCCTGACAATAGCACAACATGTAGTGATTGAATCCATGTCCTCTAAGCATGATTATAAAGGGAAGTAGAACACAACGACTGGGAGTAAAAAACAGTTTATAATCCAAGTGACACAGGAGCAAAGAAATGTGAAGGACACCTATACCTCTGAACATTTTGATTCTCCCTGACAATGGAGGAATGAGAATTGCCAGCTATGCACAGAACAACCAATGCAAGCCTAAGCAAAATTGGAACAGCTGTTTCTCTTCTCATTCTACTGGTAAAGCAGAATACTTCAGAGATGAGAGAAAAGGAAAGTTTTATGCAGAAAAGGAGGGTTGGAGGTCTGCTTTTGTTCTCTCCACATTCACTTTTCTTGGGTATTTTCAAATAAAACTTTAGAAAATAGTCCAGTTACGTGTGTCCATTCAATCTGATCTGCCAGTGCTGAACTGCCTTCTCTTTCAGTTGATAAAGTTCTTGAAGGAACAGCTTTATGTAACTCTGCGTGCCTTTTTTCATCTTTTTTTTTTTTTCTTTTTCCTTCCTTTCTCTTTTCTCAATTGACAGGACAAGTTGATCAATGCATTGCCAGCAGAACTTCAAAGACTACTTGAGAACAGTACCTTTACCAGTCTAAATTACAGGACACCATAAGAACATGGATGATGCATTGCAAAGGCACTATCAAAAATTACTGGAAAGTGCTCAATAACTGCCTCTCATGGGTCTCTTCTACAGCCCTTGAGCTATATTGAGCACGCACATGGCAGGCATTTCAGCATATGCTGGGGAATACAGGGTAAAAAAAGCTCTCATTTTCTACTGTTAAGCTGAAGAGGGCAATAATGAACTAGGAAGTCAGATCAATATTCAGTAGGATATTTCAAGTTTTTTTCCAAAGTGAAAAAATACCCAATGCTTTATGAAGGATAATGTTTGGACACCAGTGAGGGAATTGCTACTGTTATTTTCACAGTTAAGTTGGAAGTTGAGTAAAGATTAAAATCTCATGCTAGCTAACTTATTATTCCGGGTTACGTAAACCCCACATTGCCAAAAAAAAAGAAAAAAAAAAAGAAAAAAAAAAAAAGAAAAAAGTGTTCTGCATTTAGAGACCCATACATAAGGAAGAATACTAACTGTATGATGGACTGCAGTATCAGTGCTAGTATGATTGCCAAGAACTTACTGTTTTCCAGAATAAACAAGAGCAAGAGTCCTGCTGGAAAAGCCCAGCTCTCTTGACTATCATGCACACACACTTATCCAAATAGAGTACTAACAACTGATGCTCAGAAGGGCCTGTAATCTACTGTGGCACAAATTTTCCTAAATTCTGCATTACACACACAGCCCCAAATAATGGCATAACAATAATCACACTGACAGCCTTCAAATCTCTAAGAGTATTTGCAAAGAGCCAAGCAATACAGACTTGAGCTTCAGTAAGACATACTTCCAGTTTGATGAGGCCTTCACTTCATTTTTTATGTAAGAAATCCTATTATACTGCATTTCAAAACATATTGTAAATACAAACTCTTGCACTTTTTTTTTTTTCCCCAAAAAATATTGCGAGGACCTTCAGTGGTATTCAAAAGTTCTTTTACACTCACAAAGAAAAGGAATATACTTTCTACACCTTCTGAAAGAAAGGCAAAACGTTGGTATCAGCCTGGTACACAACTGTAGCAATATTTTATTCTTGACAAATTGTATGCTTTGAGTTTATCATAAGAGGTCATGAATTATATTACTTAAGAAGGTCATATGCATATCTAATAATAACAATTACTGTCAGTGTAAATTTGAAGGGAAGATCCCTAAATGCAACACCCAGGTTCTTCAGTGAAGATCTTTAAAGGTCTCAGCTGTGAAATGTAACAAAATTGGCTGCTCAAATCATCTACAATGACTGCCTAGTGCAACATCGTGTAACAACATTAAAGATGTATTTAATTCCAGAAACATATTTTCATCCAAAATGTCCAAGTAGAGACAACTGACTGAGAAAAAGATGCAACACTACCTAAACGGAAGCATTTTCTGTATATATAATACATATATATTACATATTATATTAATACATATATACATTGTATATATAATACAAGTGTCAGTGCAACTGAGGTGTCAAGATACTTTGTCCTGAGTGAATAGCTACATGGGAAATAGCAGATGTGAAAAAATCTGAAGAATGCAGCAGTATATTCTGACTAGGCTATGCGTGGACTATCAGAATGGCAGTGGCACTATTTCACCCAACATTCTGACCTAGAACATACAAGAACTGCTGGATTGCACACGGACGCTCCTAATGATAGAGGCATAGTAGGTAAAGAATTAACAAACCCAGTGACCCAGCATAGAACAAATCTTACTTGCAACAAAACAGAAAATACAATCATTCAATGGAGGTGACTGTCTCTTATACGAAAACTTACTTTTATAATATTTCTAAAAGCTAATCAATGCAGGATTTCTTCTGGGAAAGTCTTAAGGGCATTACAGGCACACACAAAGGCAAAGGGCTTTCAAATGACCTAATTTCACTGAAAAGGCATTCCGATATTTAGAATACATGTAATTCTGAGGCAAATATCACTCTTATTTTAAAGCCTCAGAATCCTGACATAAGGAGATAGGATCTATTCAACACAAATTAAAAAAAAAAAACCAAACAGTATTTTTCAGTAGTTGGTGAAAACCAGGAATGCCAGCCATGTTCAGAGCATCACTCACTCATGTAATTTCTTTAACAATGCTTTTCCTTTCTTTAAGATATGCATCTGCTTTAGGGCTTTCAATCTTCTATTAAATACTCTCTGACAGACAAAAAGCTACTTTAGAAATAACTGATTGAGTGCTCATATTAGAACTTCAGTTAGTATGCGAATCTTCATGCATGCTGTCAGCCTCTGATGCACAGTTTCAGACTGCCTCCCTAAACACCACAAAAGACAAACATGCCAAGTATGATGCCATGTACCTACATTTTCCTTCTTGCCCTAGATGAGACTCAGACTGTAGAGGTTTGAACCATAAGAAAAATGAAGGCAAATGTCAATTTTGACCTGAGGGCAAGAGTTATCAATAAATTCTATTGTATGTTTTAGAGTCCTTTATCTTTTTTATCATGAAATCCAGCTCACGGTTGTGTATACTTACTAGCACTTAATGTTAAGTACACATCCTGCATCAAGTCCTAATATTAAGTGGCAAAAAGGGGTTGGAAAAAGCACACACAATCATTGGGATGCAGGCAAAACCAAAGATTATAGAAAAACATCAGATTTATTTTGTTGATAAAAGTTAAGGTTTATTTGAGGATACTTTTCATTATATTTTTCCCAACATGTAAGAAAGGATGAAGGGCGCAGAGCAGAATGCCTGTTAAGTTTTGTAGGAACTTCCTTCAGAATTCGTAGCTAAATCCAAGACTATATTGTAAAACTGCAAATTGGTCCTGTATTTTAAAATTAATAGAATTAATGGAAGTACAATAGCTTAACTCTTGCCTCTAGCATTATAGACATTAGATATGTCGACAGTATTGTATTATTTTCTATAACACTAGACAAAGCTTAATAGTAATTACACAGGGTGCTTGTTTGAAGTTACCTGCTTGTCATCCGACATGAAGTCATCCACTTCCAAGGTTCTACTATTATAAAGCTTTCCAGAAAGCAGCACATTAAACTTACAGTATCGATTCAATCCACAGGCCTGACAAGACATAATTTTTGACCTTCTCAATATTATTCGAACATCTGGGTAGCAATCCACACGCTCCTGAAAAACAGATTTCAAATACCAGTAAAGAATCTCCATAAACTGAAAGATGCCTCAATTAGACTGCTGGATACTCTGTACTTGAACAAAATAAGTGCAAGAGAAACCAAATTCAAATCTGAAGTTTTTCACCATTCAGTTGTGAGCATACACCTCAATCATTTTCCAACGCTTCACTCAGTTCTAGTTCGTTAATTCTTTTTTTTTTTTTAATTTCAGCTTCAAACCTAAATAATGTCGCCTGTATCCTGGCACTTATTTTTCTCTTTCCTTTTTTTTTTATTTTTTGGAGGGGGTGGGAATGGAATTACATTCATTGGTCTGCTTCACTGTATTTCTCCACTGGCTATACTCCATTATTACAGTGATTATTAGATTACCACACCTATTACACTAATACTATTCTCGTAATTTGCATACAATCACCAGGTTACTGTATATCGACTTTTTTTTTTTTTGAAGTAGTAGAAGGTTCATTATGAACATACTGGTTTATCTTTTTGTTAGAGGAGGAAAAAATTTTGTTATAATGTTTAGCATGTGAAAGAGTCCTCAAAAAGTCATCTGTTGAACTTAACAGAAGCATTCAGGTAACTGAGGGCACATTCTGTTATATTCCCTGAATGTTTATCTGATTATGAACAGATAAAATACTTCTGATATTTTAAGTATCAAAACAAGTTACAAAAGGTAAAGAACAAGTTTTTATTTTAAAAGTATATATCATTGTACCTTTACTGCAAGTTACAGTAAAAAAAAAAAAAAGTAATAATATGATTTGTAACCCACTTCACTATTTAAAGCAGAAGCTGCATACCTTATATCGATCTTGCCAGCGACTTCTGGAGATTAAGTTCTCAAGACGAGGCTGAATGAAGCGGTCATCCAAATAATGAAGTGACAGCAACATATTTTGTGCATACGTCTTTTGTCTTGTTCCATCTGTTCAGTGAAAGTCATTACTAATTTGCTGATTACCCCATGATGTATGAGTTTCTTCAAAAAAATTTTCAAGGACATTATGCTTCTGCATACTAAGAACTATGAATGATTTTAATAAATTATTACTGAATACATTTACTACTATTATCCATAAAAGTGATTGATGCATCTTTGATAAACTGATACATTTAATTATTTTAAAAGTCTGTATCACAAGGAGTATATGAATAAACTGTACAATCAGGAGAAAAGCTATCGTCCCAAATGGAGATCCATTCACTCCATCTCACTTAAAAAGAATGGAAAGGGAGTGGGAGGGGAAGTGTCTTGCTTGTTGTCCAGTTTATGTAAGTTGTTCATAATGTATGAGGAGGTTGCAATCAATGAAAACAAACTCCTCTAACTGCTTCACAGCAGAAATTTTGACAACTCTCTTATAAAGAACACATAGGAACTAGTGCTTACACTTCACCAGCAGTCAGGACTGGGGTTGGAAGGGACCTCTGGAGATCATCAAGGCAGGGTAAATACTTCCAAATACTTACTCAAGCAAAATAAATAAACAAGTGTGAGGATGAGTAAAACTACCACTACTCCACAACTGTCTCCCTGTCCTGGTTTTGGCTGGAATATAGTTATTTTTCTTCCTAGTAGCTGTTACAGTGCTCTGTTTTGGATTTAGTACAAGACTTATGTTGATGCATTAATTGTTGCTAAGAGTGCACTAAGTCAAGTTTTCAATTTCCCATGCTTGGTCAGATGCACAAGAAGCTGTGAGGGGAGAATGACCAGGACAGCAGATGCAGACTAGCCAAAGGGATATTCCATACCATAGGACATCATGCTCAGTATATAAACTGGAGGGAGCTGGCCAGGAAGGGCCAATTGCTGCTCAGGGACTGGCTGGGCATCTGTCAGTTGGTGGTGAGCAATTGCACTGTGATTCACTTGTCTTTCTTGGGTTTTATTTCTCTCTCCCTTTCATTAAATTTCTCTCTCTCTTTTTTTTTTTTTTTTTTTTATAATTAAACTGTTCTTATTTCAACCCACATGTTTGGGGTTTTTTTCCCCAATTCTCCTCCCTGTCCCAATGAGTGAGTGAGCAGCTATGTGGTGCTTAGTCACCAGCTAGGTTAAACTCCCAATTAGGTGCTGGACTCCAGTAATTAAACAGTAATTTTCATAGGTGCAGGCCAATTCATACTGTCTTGAGCTTCAGCATGTGCAAACATAGAAATTAGTTCAGCTACCTTCTGTAGTCTTTTAGCAATGCTGTTACCAAAGAAATAGAACTGAGAAGAACTACTGGCTATCTAGCTTTCTATATAAACCAGTTAATTATCATCATTATAGCCACCATAAATGCAATTAATTTTTTTTCCATATACACGTTACACATTTTCAGTTAAGTCAGCTATACTAAAAGCTTGAAAAGGCTCTGCTAGACCACAAAAAAATCCCTTGCAATAAAAATCAAGCTTGCACTCTAATACTAAAGTAGCTGCTCTTGAGCCAAACTAATTAAGAGATTCACTTCCACTAATTCAGAAAAATCCATTCTGTGTTATTAAAAAAAAGTATCTTTCTAATGGTAGGCTTTGTTCATACTGTACAATGTTCTTCTGAAAGACAGAATACAACCTCCAACTCCCCTGCACAGCTGATCTACTTCCAGCACCTTGGCGTAAGTTGCTAGCTTTGCAAAGCAGAGACAATTTGAAATAGAAAGAAGCTATTATATCATAAATCTGGCAAAGTTTACTTATTATTTTTCATAAGCTTCTTTTCACTTGGTAAAACAAAATAAAACTAACACTTGAAAAAACTAGCAGTGGTAGATGAAAGACATTTTTAGCTCCACAAATATATAGCCTTTATTCTGAAGTCTGTGGTGTACTTTGGTTTCTCCATTCCGTCTTAGTTCCTGATGACATCAAAACTTCCTCTCTTTGGCACTTTGCTGACTCCTTTCACAACATGACACTGACACTATCATTAATTCCATCTTTACAGTGCATCTGAGGCTGCCATTCAGCCCCACTAGGCCAAATACCAGAAAGATCTTCCTCAGCAAAACCAAGATGAGAAATACTGACTGCAGCTGAAATTTATTTAATCTGAAAGTATAAATGGTTTGTTGTTTTTTTGTTTTTGTTTTTTTTAACAACAGATATGGAGTTAATTCCATATCTAAAATTATTTATCTATCAAATTCCTTAGAAAAAGCTATAAAGCATGCAACATTTTTACAAATCAGTTGACCTTGCAAAGTTTTCAGTGAGATACTTACTTTTAAATTAATTTTGCTTTCATGCTGGAACTGTTACTGTACGGGAACTGTAACATGGAAACACTTCCCCACATCTCAGAATACCTTCTGGGCTTAAAGGAAATAAGTCTACACATTTTTCCAAGATTGTATCTCCTTTTCAGATAGTTTCCCCCCTGCCCCAGAGTTACAGAGCTGCAAAACCAAGGACTCTCAGGACTCATGGTCCTATACTCTAATCAGGAGACACATCTTCTTCGAGAATAAAGATATTTGTCAGACTTTGCATGTACTATTGTATTATTTAATGCAATTTACTTACCATATAATGAGCTCAGAAAAGTGTCATCAATTGCATTTATGAGGAAAGCCTTTACTATTCTTTTGAAGTGTACATAATGATCACAGCGAGATACTGGGAAGAAAGCAGTAAACCAGAATTTAGCAAACAAACAAACAAATACATTGTAAACAATGTTAAAAGACCTGTAATAACTGTGGTTTTTTTCTATAATTGTAAATTTAAGATTGTATAGTTAGAATTTTAAAGCCATTTAAATGTGGATTTAAAAATAATTTCAACATATAACATCCACATCCTTACAATTCTGCTCAAGTGTTTACTGGGGAAGAAATATCACAAATGCTTGTGACCATCTACACTAGCACTGACTGCCCAGTCACTAGATATCATCTTCGTAGGTATTTTGTTGCTCAGAAGTAAACTAGCATTAAGTTCTGTTTCAAATTTCTCTGCTCCATCCAGATACCAGTTTTCATAACAGATCAACTTGAAAAGTTTTCTTGCTCTGTGCAGTTCAGCTGGAATTGACCAATAAATTGTGACCTGTGCTCACAAGTCTCACAGCCATGGAACAAAAATACATTAAAAAAATAAATGTCTCAAGCTTCAAAAACCCCAGACTCGTGGCAAAAATTTTACATTGCTTTCCAGAACAGAATTTGGACAGAATTAATGCAGCTGCTCTTAGCATATATCACAAGATGGAAGATGATGCTTTTAGGTCTTTACGGGTAGCCTACCACATCCTAAATCAGACCAATCTAAAAAATCTGTACAACAGGGTTTGCCTTCCTTCCCCTCAAATTATATCCTCCTTTCAGTAAGATGCAAAAAGGCTCTAAAAGTTTACTGTGGAAATCAGAGTACTTCCACAATAAACTGAAGCTTTTTAGGAGTCTGCTTTTAATCTGTCATATCCTATTATACAGTATTTGAATTTACAGTCCATTAGTATTTCCTACAGCTCTACAAGCAAGTTATACACACAGAACTGTGACCAATTTTGATCTTACAGTGCGGGAAGTAGTATGCCAGCAACTTGCTATTTGATGTATTTAGTAGTTCCTTCTGTTGTGGCTGGTTTTCACTATTTACATCCTCTGTGTTGTCATCATCGTCTTCCTCTTCCTCTACTATAAAGTCTTTCATGCTGCCACTGTCAGTTTCGCTACTTTCTGTTGGTGTGAGGGGCAAGTGACAAAACGGTTCCTCTTCTATTTCTTCTTCAGCATTAGAATCCTAATTAATTTTTAAAAAGTATTACAAACACACAAATTTTCATAATTTGTACTGGCAAAGTGTGACATATACTGGATAAGATTTCTGACCTTCTATTAACCTTCATTTGTTCAATTAACAAGAAATAATGTTTCCAAAACCCACATAATTCTGTACTAGATGACAATTACTTTCAGCTTTAAATCAGCCAACTCCATGTACCTCTCTTCAGTCTATCAGTAAGAATTAAGCAAGCTTCAGGGGGTATTTTGCTTTTGGATAAAAATAATTTTATAGTCCTCTCATATGTTTCTTTAAGAAAAAAAAAGTAACAATAAAGAAGTTTTACTTTCTGACTATGTAAAGATAGATACTTGACTTCTAAACTGCTTAGTCATCAGAATGCCTGAAAGAGCAAATGAAAGGAAAAACTCCTTTCAAACTCCTTGGTGATTAAAATTAAAGCCAAAATAATGGGTTTTAGCAATCAATAGTTGCCTAGTTAATGTGACAACTGTTAAAATGTGACAGAACTACACATTTGTCATGAATAAAAACCAAACCAAAATAAATTAAATCCCACTGATTTATATCTATTAGTCTTTGTCTTCCCCTACATTCTGTATTGTCTGCAACTGAATTTCAAAGATAAATTCCAGACCTCACAATTTTCACTGCTGCAGGATCTCCGAGTTGCTCTTTGTCTTGCAAGTTCTTTCAATTTTGCAAACACTTTCTGTTTCCTATCAGTAGAAACATTTTCTGTAGGGCAGTTTTTATCAGGTGACTGCTCTTTGAAACTCTCATCTTCATCTATTATACAGTGGCGTTTAGCAAAAACTTTTCTAACAACTATATCACTGTCCTCACTTTCATCACTGTCATACAAGACTGAGGAGTTCAACCTTTTACGCTTCGTAGGCACGATGCACTCATCCTCACCATCTTCTGTTACTTCCCCACTGTGGCTTTTCTCTTCCTGATCTGAAAGGCTGTTCTTCACAAGAGTTTCATCTTTTTCATCTATCTCATCTTCTAATGCAGTAGGCTCTTCCTCCTCAGAGGTTCCTGATGATTCGTCATCGCTGTCAAGTAGTATGAGCTCCCTTTTAGTGCGTCTCCAATCAACTCGGGATTTGGATGATGACAATTCTGTTCCTGCTGTCTTGTTTCTTGTTTCATACCTTCTGACAACTGCTTTTATCTCCATTGTAAGGCTGTGACAACACACCAATATATAAATTGGTAAAACAAAGCACTAATTATGCCATTCCAAACAACAAAATACAAACAGACAAACATAAAAGTACAAGGGCATGCATACTTTGTTACGTATACTTATAAGTTAACAATATTATTATGAACTATACACAGAAATCAGCACCAAACAAAACTAAGCATGCATAAGGACTTCTGAAGAGAGGATACCTTACCCCAAAAATGTTTAAGAGCAGAACTGCTCATATCCAACATGCATGAACCGGACAAATCAGATCTGACGTGAAGCTACATATCCCATCATCCCCTCTAACACTGGAAGCCTGCGATTGTGGCACAGAGCTTCCCTGCTCCTGAAGAGCAGCGTACACCGCGCGTTGGTTCAGGACCATCATCAGGCCTCACCGAGGGGCGGCCCGGCCTCCGCACTCCCTGCCCTCAGCTCGGAGGGGAGGGAGGGAAGGGAGGGGGGGAAGGGAGGGAAGGGCTCAGCCGTGAGGGGAGGGCCCACTCCACACAGGCTGACGACGCGCCAGCTGGCAGGCCTACCTCCCCCTGCCCTCCCGCAGCAGGACCCGACGCGGCAGAAGCGCCCTGTGGCGAGCTGCACGCAGCTAAATCTGCAAAGCGGCCCGAACCCCGCCCGGCAGAGCTCATCCCGCCCGCTGCCGGGGCCGTGGCACGATCAGACTTCCCCTCCCTCTCCCTCCGTCCCTCGGCATCTCGCGCAGCAGCCGTTACTTTTACCGTTAACGTTCCCGCCGTCCAGCGCCGGAGCCGCCAAGAAGAGACTACCCGCCCACCACCACGGCTCTCCGCGCTCCGTGATTGGTCTCTGCACCCTGTCACTCAGCTGACGCGCTGTTTACGGAAGTACTGGCGAGCCGCGATGGGAGGAGAAGGAAGGGGCTGGGCCATCGCGCGGCGTGCCAGGACAGCGTGGGTTGGCGCGCGGTGCTGGAGAGCCTGAGGCGGCGGCTTCGAGGCCTCCCCTTGGCACCGGGCACCGCGCTTTGGCCGGCAGGCTTGGGTGGCTTTAGGAGTGTGGTAGTTTAGCTCGCCTTAGATGCCTCTTGAGGAAAATCTCTTGAGGGTTTGTGAGGTAACAGCACCTTCCCGAAGGGGCTGCCAGTGACTGGTGACCAGTCACTGAGGACCAGCCTGGTCTGAGGCTCAGGCTGCCAAAGCAGCTTCCTCAGGGCTACCGGAACGCTCCTCTGCAGCCTTGGGAGCAAACTCACTGGATTTACTGCATTTGACTCCCAAACGATGGAGTATGTGAAAGTGGATTGCAGCAGCTCTTAACTGTGGGGAAGTGTCCTGGTTTGAGTGAGAACAGAACTAATTCTGCTCTGTGATTTCACTTTTCATCTCAGTCTCTTCTAACTGCACTGTCTGAAGTTAGCAGCCTGTTTTCACAGGCGGTGTCTGCTGCTAACAGTGATAACATTCAATGTTTACATTTACTTACCAAGGACTGGTGTGCAGAAAGGTTCCTGCTTATACTTGCTCCTGTGCGGATCAAGGTCACTGCTGGATCTTGTGCACCATGCTGAGGGGTGCAGAAAGTAAAAGGCTGCAGCTGTAGGGAGGAGTGTCTGGGACAGGTGACCTTAAACATCCCGTACACGTCATATTCAGTATAAAGCTGAGGGATCAGAAGGGTCAAACTCTCTTCTTCAATGTCTAGAGTCCAAGGAGGACTCTGTCCATTCTGTCTTTGATCCTGATCTGTGTGTTCCTGAATCCACTTCCCATCTGCTGCTGGGTCCAGTCTGGGACTTCCTTCCTCAGTGCCTGCTCCATATCAGTGGTGATGGTTACATAACTGCTGTCAGGGAGGTTTGGTTCAGTATTGGCTTTGTAGACATTTATATATATTACTACTATTTCAATTAAAGCTGGTTTAGTTTTCCAATCTGTAAGTCTTGCTCCCTTTGGTAAGGGAGCAGTGTTAATAGATAACATCTGTCATTTGTCTTGTGATTGACCCAGCCCCAACCCTTGATAGGATATTTTAGGGGTGCCAGGTTGTGGCTCAGCCGTAGCAGAAATCCCAGTGGTGCCTGTGCTTGGGAAAGCCTCTTCCAGCCTACCTGTCCTTCATGGACCTGTTAGAAGAAAACACTTTGACATCTGTAAATCTCATTTTGGGAACAGTGCCTGCAGCTTCTCGTTGGGTCTCTCAGTCAGAAGCAGGAATACACCAAAGGCTCTGGTTCTCTGTGGTTCATGCGACACCCGTGTGGAAGATCAGATGCTTGGTGACAGGTCCAAGTAGTGCCAGTCCTCAAGGAGAGACCTACCAGCTCAGCACAGGGCGCTTTTTCTCGTGACTTCACAGCATGCTTTAAATAGATGAGCACGTGTGCTGCTTTCAGCTGAAGCTGGCCTTCCTGTAGGGCACCCCAGAAATGGAGGTCAGGGGATGGGGAGGTGGCCTGAATGTTGTTGTAGTCACAGGGAAAGTGGGAGTATTGCAGCAGAGGAGTTGGGGAGATGGAGGGTACAATAAATTCATAAGGAAGCAAGCTGCACTACTTTTGCTGTTGAAAGAACAAGACATTTTGTGGATGAGTATATGCAGGAAACTATTAACATCTACAACAGAGAGCTGCTGTTACTTTTCTGCTTAAAACGTCTATTGAATAGGATTCTGGAATCTGTTCAGAGGTAATACTCTTACAGATGCATTTGAATAACAAGTTTGCTCTGCTTTTCTTGGTCTGTAGTGGAAAACTACTGCTACCTGGGAACTCATTCTGATGAAAATTTTTTGTACTGTTTTAACGAATCTGGTAAATATCTCCATGTATTTCTTTAAAAATAGGTGGTAACAAAACCACGAGGAAATACCTGGAAATTAAATACATTTCTTTCTTACCTTATTTGCATAGCACTGCTATGGATTTCACATGGTGAAGAGATGTGGACAGGTGTTTATGTAGATGGTGGGTTGAATTCCCACCAAAATGTTTATATTACAAGGATTAGAATGGTTATAATTTAAATATTATAATCATTAAAGGATTTACTGTCTTAGGCTGACTTTTTTTTTTTTTTAATTGCTTTAATTGTAAAGTCAGTACGTCAATTTTCAAATAAATAAACAGATCGATTTGCTCGGGGTTTAGTATTTCCTCCAATTTGTGGTGGAAGTTAAACATTTCAGGGTGCTGCTGTGTCCCTGGTTCTTCATCGCCTTTCTGGCTTCTGACGTCGCCACCTAGTGATAAAAGGCCTGAAGAAAACCTTGAAGTTGTGCTACTATCTTATAGGAGCCGGGAGTAAGGTAATTACAATGAATGTTATATGTAACCGTAAAAAATACATAATAAATATATTTCTTTTCCTACTTAAACGACTTGAAGAGTTTCAGTTACGAATACTGGCTTCTGAATGACAGCTAAGTTTTTCTTAAGCACAATGCTGAAAGGTCTCGTCTTGATTTTTCTGATGATTTTTTTTAGGTGAGTCCCAGTCTTAGGGGAGTTTGCAGTGTGGGGTCATGTTGTTTCCTTAGATTTAGAAGCAGACTTCCAGTCAAGAGACACAAGTTTTCCAAACAGGCCCATTTTCCTTAAAGCTCCTCTCTAACTTTGTTAAAATTTTCCCTGCACATAAATCAAACTCATCTGTCATGTAAAAAATAAGTGCAGTTGATTTTCCTATGTGTTCTAGTCTGTTACTGAGCTTGTGGAATCGCTATGCCATGTGATGGCTACAGCATCTCCCCAGTACTGAGTGCTCTATTTTACTGGGGTATCCCAATCCCCTGTGATTTTTAAATAATAGAGAAATTAATATATTGGCAAATTGACTTTATTTTAAGTGGCAGCCCCACTAGCCACTCCTGTTGCTAGCTTCTCTCACTGCTGAGTATTTGTTATGCTACTTTCCAACTCATCCGTTAGTTGTCTGGCTATTGCAGTATTCACACTGCAGTTTCACTGATGCTTGAGCTCTTCCAGGGCTCAGTAAGGTACGTGATTATATGGACAACCCTTCCATAAAACAAACCCTTCCTGCCTGGGGTATTGTCCTGTCCCTAAGGTAAGCAATGGGAAGCTCGCAACGTACATTTCCCAGGGACTGTTTCCTGCAGCAGTGCAGCATTTGCAAATCCTCAATGCCTCCCAGGCATGCTGAGCACAAGGCTGGCTCATGCCCAAATAATAATTCTGGAATTTACCCCAACTGAAAAAAGAAAAAAAAAAAAAAAAAAGAAAAAAACCCCCTCTTTAATTTTTAAAAGAGGACCATACCCAGACTTATGAGGAGGTTAAGCCTGCCTGGAACTGGCATAGCCACTAAGGTAGCTTTCAGTCTGACAGCAGTAGCTCAACAGCTTGTTAGAGCAGGAATGTCAAGCCACTTCTGAGTTTGACAAGAGGTTTAGCCAAGGGAACTCACAACAATGAGCTCTAATGCTTTCAAAATGGATTTTCAGCCATCACAAAGACATTCAGCATTGCAGTTTCTTAGAAGGGACTGTTCTTTTTACTGTTCACCAGCTTATATCAGTAGAGACTCCCTGTCCCTTCATCAAACACACTGTTTAGTCCTTGTATGTCATGCATTGATAAATTAACCGAACAATAACTGTTTTATCACCAGAGCTGATAGGACTCAGGGAGGCCCCCAAGTAACACTATACCTAGAATGTAGAAACTGAATAGAGGGGCATCTTCCTTTCTTCCATTCTTCTGTTCTTTCTCTCATTCTCTTTGTCTCTCTTAGTTGAACTCAACCCCCTACAGGGTACAGAAAGAGAGTATCACAGGAGACTCCTTGTCTTGCGTTTCTCTGCCTCCTATTCCTCATCAATGGAAGAGTATTTCCCTAATTTTTAAGGGAGAATCCCTTTAAATGATAAGCCTGTCCAGAAGCCCCCATAGCTGCTGGCCAATTGATGTGATTCTTGTCATTTTTTTGCTGTCACTGTGTAGCCAGTAGCAACAGAGAAACTGACCTTCATAGTTTTAATGTCTTAGGAGAAAATATTTTAAGACTCTATTTCAATGCATATTTTAAAGAATATACATCTCCATTTAGAAGAAAAAGATTTTCAAAGAATTTTAGGAGTTTTCTAAACCATAGAGTTTTTAAATTAATGTTAAAGTTATTTTATTTATTTATTTATTGCATACTTTTGTTAATAGTACAACTTTTCTCAGCGACTGAAATTAATTTCTGCACAGAAGCCTTTTTAAGGACATAAATGGGGTTTAAGAGATCCTTAATCCTGATTCTGGCTCTTTGTGCAGGGTGGAATTTCATAGAAAGGGTGAATTTCAGACAAAAGAGACCGATGGAGTTAACATCTAATCTCTTTTTGAAACACTGAGATCTTTCTGGTCTCATGAGATTCTGAAACCATGTTCCATATACAAAAGTTTTCTTTGTGTGTCTTGCAGGCTGGATCACAATTATTAGATGACTTGAATGTTTATGCTGTCTGTAGTGTCTTTGGGAGTTATTGTATTTTCTGCTATGTGGAAGTCCTAATAATTGATGAAATGTGTATTTTACTTAGCCATTTGTGTAAGTTAAAAAATTTTATCTTCAGTGCCTGAAATATGTACAGTCTAATAGTAGGAAGAGTAGAAGGCTGAATATAGTTAAAGTTCATTATAACTATTTGAACACCACCTGTAATTTGTTCCAGTTCCACTCAAGTAAAACTCATTCTATTTTCATTGCCATAAGATTTGAGAAATACCCTGGTCCTTCACAATCACATGGAGTATGAATTATATCTTTCTGTGCTGAAGTAGGAGGCTGAAGAGTAAATAGGATTTGATGTTTTTCTGGTGCTGGTATAAGACTGAGGTATTCCTGCCCAGTGCTGGATAGGTTCTGTTTGACTGTTGTGGAGGTTTAGATAGTATTTGCCATAACTTGACCATATCAATGTGCTGTGTTTTAAGCATGAGCAATTCAAGGCATCCACAAGAACTGTGTAACAAAGATCAGGTTTTTTGTGCAATGAGAGGAGTTGTATTCTATCCTACTTTCAGAGTTTTTCACCTTCACTTTGATAGTTCTTTAAGGATTTACTTTCAGCTTTTGGGTGGTTTCTTTTCTCTTTGTCACAAACCACATACAATCTCTTGGCAGCAGTTCTCTAGTTGGAGTACAAACTTTTGCCAGGAAGAATGTGATGAGTCAGGATGTGTGACCAGAATAGCTGTGCTATTAAAATTGCCAAGAGTAAATGGAGTCCCACCCATGAAACTGTGCTTAGCTACTCTAATATATTTGACCTGGGACAGCAGAAACAAGGAATGCTTCAAAAGTGTTTATCTGAGTGCATCTGCACTAACCTTTTACCACAATAATATACCAGAATCACTATACCTGCAAAGCCTTTCAGCTGTAAACTTAGCCTTCATTTTCAGCCTGGCTTGATCACCAGCTATTTAAACCTTTCTTTTGCTTGTTTCCTTACATTATATGTCAGAAAAAAAAAATGTAAAGTACGTATTGAAACTTAAATGCAGTGACCAACTTCCTGGTTAATATAGCTGCATGTACTATGAAGAGGATACCAAAGTATATGCAAATAAACTGACATCCTTGCAAATAATTTCTTACTGTGCTATTTATTTCTTATTTAATCAAGGGAATGAAGGTGTTTGTAAGAACATGGTAATTTACACATTATATCTGTAAAGGTTAGAAATTGATTGAATTAATTTACATAATAAGGTTGAATAAAGGATTGTATTCTCCTAGGGCGAATGGTTCTTCTCAGAGATTTACTATTTGAAATTTAGTAAAGCACCTTTCATCTGAAGTTATAGTTTGTGTGCAGAACTTTGGCACAAAGAAGAGATACAGATATCTGGGCAGTTGCAGACAGATTATGAGTTTTGAGTCTTAACCTGATGCCAGTGGAGCCAACAACAAAAGTTCAAATGACTCCAACCGCACAGACTCATACCCAGGAAGATCAACACAGGAAAAAATGATATATGAGGAGATGCATAAGAGAAAAAGAGAAAGAAGGTTTGCCTTTGAAATAGATATATAATACATTTTGGAATGTAATTTTAATTCTAGATTTACACATTTGGACTAGATGGAAAAAGTAGATCATATGGAGATTTCTTTCATTGTTAAAATAATTAAAATATAAGATGGATTTTCACTTTAGGCATTCAACTCTGTAATTCTTAAGTTTTTCTTAGTACTGTGAAATTTGCACATCTGCTCTTGTTCAATATTCTCCTAGCATCCTCTTATATTCTTTTGTATCTGCTGGTGTCTCATTCAAGAACAGGCCTGTTGTACAGCAATGCTGAACTTAGGGGACATATTTTTAATCACAGAATGGTATGGGTTGGAAGAGACCTCTGAGGATCATCTAGTACAGCCCCCCTGCTAAAGCAGGTTTGCCTAGATCAGGTTGCATTGGAATGCATCCAGGCAGGTTTTGAAAGTATTAGGAGAAGGAAAGTCCACAACCTCCCTGGGCAGCCTGTTCCAGGGCTCCATCCCTTTCATAGTAAAGAGGGTTTTACTTATGTTGAGGTGGGACTTCCTGTGTTCCAGTTTGTGCCCATCACCCCTTGTCCTATCACTGGGCACCACTGAAAAGAATCTGGCCTCATATTCTTGAGACTTGCCCTTTAGATATTTATAAACATTGATAAGATCCCCTCTCAGTCTTCTCTGCTCCAGGCTAAACAGCCCCAGGTCTCTCAGCCTTTTCTCCTAAGAAAGATGCTCCAGATCTTTAAAATCTGTCAATCTTTCAGCATCATTGGGGACATATGGACAAAAGAATAATATTAATGATATGTATTATGTATCAGAAGTACCCAAAACCAAGCCATAAACAAGACAGACACAAGTGCTGCTACCCAGTAAGTAATTAAAGATTATGTTCTTAAGCACAAATTCTTTCTAAGTACAATAACTTCTTGTTTTCTTAACTAATTGTGTTCACTCACTGTCCTTAGTGTAGGTACTGTCTTTACAGAGACCGGATGAAGCGGTGGGGTTTTTTCTCTCCCTAACTCTGTATTTAACATTTCCCATCCCCTCTACTATCTGCTTCTTCCTTCCCTCCAGAAATAGCCTTTAAATTCACGTAAGCCCAGCTACATGATATTGAGGTTGGGATGTGGGCTGTGGTAAGCCAAAGAGAAACCCCAGATCAAACTGTGTTGCAAAAGCCTCCTGTCTTGAAATTCTAACTTGAAATTATCCAAACCACAGGACAGTAAGTAGAGGCCAGTACAGGATCTCAGCTGCTGAGGTAATCCACTTTCTTTGAGATTATATAGATCAAAAATATCCTAACCTCTACCACCTTTCCCCACAACTCCCCAACAGCACACCAGCATTTTCAGCAAGGTGAAATAGCCCTGAAAAAAAATTTGCCAATTACTGAGTAAGCAATCACAGGCTGAATTGCCTGCCCCTGAACACTGCAAATGATGAAATTGTTTGGTCATGTGAAAGGCCTCAAAGACCTGTGCCCTTAGAAGTCTGGGCTAGATTTTTATCTTAGGTTTCTTAGTCTAATGTAGTTTCTGAGTTCCTTTCCCATGACTTTTCTATTTCTGATGTTATCTAAGCATATGTGGCATACTTTCCCATTCATATCTAGGGATACATAGTTCATTAATTGGTGTCTTATATTTTAGCTACACAACATGCTTAAGAATTGTCACGGCTACTTTTTAAGCACATGGGGATACTGTGGGAGGGAAAGTTCTTTGTGGGGAGTGTTGGGAAAGTTGCTTTTATTAGATATGGATGACTGCCAATAGCTTGACTTGAAAACTAGAGCTGACTGTAATTTTCATTTGTTGAAAGGCTTTTGCATCCCCTCATTCCTCTTTGGTTGGTTTGTGTTTAGGTTTTTTTGTTTGTTTATTTTTTTTTTTTGTTTGGTTGTTTTTTTTGGTTTTGTTGTTGTTGTTGTTTGGTTTTTTGTGTGTGTAATTTGGCTTAATAAAAAATATTTAAAAATCTGATAATTACTGTTTATAGTAATAAAATAAAATATTTAAGCAGCTTGCTTCTAAAGAGAAATCTCTCTTTCTGTCCCATGAGTTGAAAAAATAGCTATATAACCAATTGTGAGCAAAACTGGTCATGATAAAAAAATTCCTTAAGATTTCCATGATTGCTCACACTAAACATGTTTTTTTTTTCTGTTTGAATATAATGATATCATGCAATGACATGCATTTTTACCTTCACATGAGGTGCCTCCTTCAATATTAGGGCATAACATATTTTGAGATTAGACTTTTCATACATTATTAGTCTTTGGCTCCATTAAACAAGGACATCACATTTTAAGTTGTTAAATGGTGGTTAAATTACATGTTAAATGCCAAACATCACATTGAAAAGTGGGTAATATTGTTTGTAAACAGAAGAGCACAGAGCAGAACATTAAAATGTAATTGTGTGATTGCTGGCTCTCTGTTTTGCCCCTGTGCTAGTATAACTCAAAGCACAATGACTTGTTAACCACTTGCCGGGGAGACATAGAAGGGGTATTTCAGTTTCAGCTTGCTGTTGCTGTTCTGAGTATTCATTACTTGTATTAAAGAAGCACCGACCAGTTCACACATAGTCCTGCAGGGATAGCTGATTATCACGAATAGATGGTCTCTGTTTTCAGAATGTACAATTTAAGGGTGAAGTAAGAGACAGAGAGTGGGTAAAGGAAACTAAAAGGAGCAGAGGGACACAGCCAGTTATTTACGATTGCAATGATAAGCAGGGGTCACAGAACCACAGTTTTGTAAACATTGTGAATCAAATCTTACAGAACTTTGGAATTTGATTGTTGTTTTGGCTGAAAACAACATTAACTGTAAGCTGTAAGTTATTAAATCACTCCCTTCTCCCTCTGACAGTGCCAGACAAGTAGGAAACATAGGCAGTTATTTCAGCATTTTAGCTGGGGAGCTAAAGGATGTAAAAGATGTTGAGGGAAGCCTAAAATGTAATATATACAGGAGACAACTTCTGTGCTTATACAGAAGATTTCATGCAAAATAAAATTGCTCCATGTATGCATTTAAGCAAACTTGGGGTGATCACTTGAACGTGATTAGTGTTGATAATATTTCCTGCAACTGGAGAGATTAATGCTCTACACTGGCTATAGTTTCTGCCCTCCTTTAGACCCCCAGTGTATTTTGCTGAGGCAGAATTGACAGCACTATTTAAGCCAAGGCTATATTTAAGCAAACAGCAAAATTCTGCATAGCATCCTCCTGTAGATCTGCAGTTGATCCTGTACCTGAATATTGTGTTAGCATTCATTTAAGGGGTGTTTGTTGGTGGGACTGGCATCTGTTTTTGTTCCCCCTTCTTACAGTTGAGAAAGCAATGAAGGAAACTTCATGAAGTGCAAAGCCATGAGTTCTGCCTGTAACCACTGACCTCCCCCATCCCTGATAGTCTATAGCCCCAGACCTAGTGATTTCAAAGCCCCTTACTCTTCTCTGCTTCCCATGTCCCACCAAATACTTTGTGGCATTTTGGGCCTTATGATTTAGGAGCAACT
Source organism: Megaceryle torquata (assembly GCA_024611175.1). Classification (NCBI taxonomy): domain Eukaryota; kingdom Metazoa; phylum Chordata; class Aves; order Coraciiformes; family Cerylidae; genus Megaceryle; species Megaceryle torquata. The sequence goes on along the minus strand of JANIJG010020375.1, from coordinate 11,032 downwards.
GTAATGGATGTATCTGGTACCTAGGTACTAGCAACAAAGATGGTTGTGAGTCTGCTCAGATATACTGAGATGACTTGTTTCTGTCCGTGCTTCATAACAGAATAGCTCACATGGCAAAAATTTCCACCTCAAATTAAATCTGTGAATTAGTTAAGTAGGAAGAATAACTTCTTTTTTTTTTTTTTTTTTTTTTCCTTTCTATGAAGGCAAAAGGAATTAAACGTACTGCAAACACTGTTCCTTATAAACTCTCACATAATTTTTTTCTTAACATGGTATTAATTCCCAAGGTGTGAATCCCAGGAATCCATTTTGAAACAACTGAACAGTGTTTCAAAAAACTCTTCATTCACTGCTTTTAACTTCTGAAAAATGAGGAGTTAAGGTCATTAGCCATTAAAGACACACATTTAGGGACTTGATTTCACAACTGAAATCCTTGTGTACCTGGCTCTGAGTCCTATGCAGGTACTTTACTGGCATAAATCTCAGCGAAAATTATATGCTTTAATGCTTCTGTAATTCTGAGCTTTTCTTTCTATTGGTCTTTCTAAAAATTCCAGGCTGAAAAGAAGTCTGTCTTCTAGTGTGAGAGGAAATGGAACTAAATTGCAGAAATGTGTCATGGTAACTTAGCCCAGACTAAGAAATTAGTAATTTGGGGAGTCTCTGCATGGTGACGATACCAGGGGAGCAGAAGGACCTTGGTGGCCAATGGTGGTGGTGGTGGGAGTGGGAATGATGAGTATTTCATAGAGATACAGCATAGTAAGGTTGTTGTGGGGTGCATGTTTTCTAGCACGCTCTGGGTATTGCACAGGCTGTGCAAAAAGAAAAAAAAAACAAACTAAAAATTGCACAGTTGCAGGCTCTGGGCCCTAAATCAGGGTGCAAAAGGAAGCTGTGGAGGGGAAAGCAGAGGAAGGCTCCTGGAGAATGGTAAGGAAGAAAATAAAGTTGGTTCCCTTGCACATTAATCTATGATTAGGTGTGGGTGACTGAGGGTGAGGGGAAATACTGCTTGACTTGAAAGCAAAGCTGCAAAATAGATAGGTCCCATTGCTGGTAGACACCCGACCCATTGACTGGGGCCAGAGCTCCTGTGAACTTCAAAAGTCCTCTGCCATCGTGGCAGTGGTTCAGAGGCATCTGGGAAGGTCTTCGCCTAGGCTGCTTCTGCTGTGTCAACAGATAGAGAACTGACCCAGAACATGCCTTTTGCTTAACTGCTAACATGAAGTATTTTTATCTTTCACAATGCATGCAGTTTTATTGCTTTCTTGTTAAAATGTTGTTCTAGAGAAATAATTTCAAGAGAGTTTCTAGCATGGGAAGTTATATTTTATAACAGTAGTCTTTTAAAATAGGCATTTAAAGCAGGTTTTTAAAAGCAATTTTTGAGGAAAGGAAGAAGAACTGTTACTATGGGATAATTTAATGATAAACCTCATTAGTTGACAGGTGCTGATTTATTGTTATCTGGTGTGCTTACTGTAGGTTATGTAACACTGATTATATTTTGGGACAGAACTGGATTTCTGGATATATCCAATATGGTCTCAGGAAATTGCTGTCTTGCTAGGTTTGCTCTTTTATTCTGATTTGTTGAAAAAGTAGTAGTTACTATAGAAATGTAGTGGTTTGGGAATTTAATAAACTGATTTATCAAAAAAAAGAGATAATTTTTTTTAACAAAATTTTTCATAGCAATGGATTAGTTGAAGTTGAAATTATCTCCTGAACTTAAAAATTGTTCAGAGCATATTTCAAAATTACCAAGATACTAATTTAATATTTTCAAAATTGAGAAAGCCCTGTCTTATGTTTCAAATAATCCTGTTTAAAACTATAGGTTACTTACAGCATATCATAAAATTTATTAGAAATCATACATTCAAAATTACCTAAATAAAATGGTTACACAAATAAAATTGTTAACTTGATGTATCTTGCATCAGCCAACGCCATTTTGGTTAACCTTTTTGTTCAGATATAAGGATATTTGTGATATTTTTTAGGTTTTGCCTATTCCTCACAGTTCAGAAAAAAATTTACTTATAAAAAGTATCAAAGCTTCTCTCATTAAGTAGGCCAATTCCCACCGGTCCTATTAAAATGAAACAACACTGAAAAGAAACCAACAACAACAAAAAAAGTCTGATTGTTTGTCCATAAATCTACAGCCTTGGGAGACGGGTTAGAGAGAGAGGGAGGAGAGAGAAAACGACCATGTGTGTACTCATAATACAATGCAATGTAAGATAAATTAATGTAAACTGCATAGTAGCTTTGCTTTGTAGCGGATCAAAGAAACAGAGAAAAGGCCTGGCAACCAGAACTGTAGCTCACAAAAGATGTTGAATTTGCAGAATAATCTAGGGTTTTATTAGCCCAGGATCCAAAAAGACAATTCTGCTTATGCTTTGTCCTGCAGGGACCTGCTTGCTCAAATTAGGGCTATGTACTGGGCGAATCCTATGTAGGGACTCTGGCTTTATTTAATGGATTGATCCCTCTGGTTCTGATGCAATGCTGAAACAAAGTAATTGGAAAACAGACTTAGAGTCATCAAATGTGAAAGATCCTTACTCAGAAAAGCTGGTAAGGGCCATCAGTCTGACTCAGTGCAAAGCCTGAAGTGGATAGAAAGACTCTCATCTATGAGCCAAAATTATGATATATTAGTGTTTCCTTTAGACTCCTTTTGGATTGGTTTGGGGTTTTGGGTTGTGGTTTTTTATTGATACTCCTGAGTACCATGCCTTCTAGTAATTATTTGGCTTTTGGCATATATTTGCACAATATATCCTATTTCAAGGTAACTGGTTGGGTTTTTTTTGGTGCTTGGAAGTGGTTTTCCTGACATAAATCATGTTTGTGCTCTGAGCTGTATTTACACTGAAAAAAAATAATAACAATAAATATATATATGTATAAAAATACGCTTCTCAGTTTAGTGTTTACAGAAGACTTTGTGGATGTATTTTTGTATTAAACATTTAATACAATGTCATGGGCAACTCTGTCCCCCAGTTCAGCAAAGCAAAACATTTGACTACTGCAGAAATCCTGCTGACTTCTCAAGCCAAAGTGAAACGCCTTTAAAAGGTTTCCTGAGCTTGAGTCACTGTGGGAAAACTGCTGAGGGAGGAAGAGAAGAAACTGCAAGCCCAGGAGTAAAAGGTGTACTCGTCGTTTTCTAACGTGAAATTTGCCCAGTAGATGGCATCTGAAACCCACACACGGTAAACTGCTCTCCACCGGATTTTAATGTATCTCAATTTTCCTTGCTGAAGTGTTTTTTAGTTAACACATACTCTATCGTTTCACTAATACTGGCCAAATGAGGTTACTTTGACCTTGATTAATAAAATGTATAATCATTTTGGAAATATTTGGAGTCGGAGACCTGCCAACTGCTTCCCCCCTGCCCCCAATTGCGCAGTAATCAATACAACAGAATCTAAATTGCAAATCCTGCAAAATGTATTGCATCCCACAGCTCCCTCTTAGCCTCCTTTCCTGCCTCCCCCTGCATAATTTAATCCACTCTGGAAATGATTTGCTGTTGTTAGTACAGGGATGAGGAAACAATAAGCCCAATTTACCCTTTTTACTTTTCAAGGAGAGGCAGTAATGCAAATGTACAGAAAATCACTGCTGCCAGTGAAACGAAAAGGATTTAACCATTAACCCCGGAGCAGTGTCCCCCGTTTTGGCACAGCCCCAGGACAACCTGCAGGCTTTTAGCCACCTCAGTTAAAAATATCTGTGAACCTGAGCCGAGGCGGCGGCGGCGCGGGGGGGGGGGCCGGGAGAGCTGGGGCGCGGTGGCGGCTGACGGGGCAGGGCCGCACCAAGCCCGCAGGGGGTGCTGCTGCTCCGCGTTCCGGGACACCGACGAGACCGGCCTCCCGCAGCCCCGGGCCGGAGCTACCCTGGCTCACAGCGCCGCCGGGACCGGCCGCCCGCAGCCCCGGGGCCCGGGTTTGCAGCCGGCCTGCCCCCCAGCGCTGCTGGCAGGGCTTACCCGTACCCCAGCGAATCGCAGGCTTGAGAAAGAGTGACCTTAGGACCTTGAACAGGATCCCAACAAGGGGCCCTTCCGGTACTTCCCCGGGAAAAAAAAAAAAAAAACAAACCAAAACACTAACAGCGGGCTGGGCTGTATAATAGCAGACTTTTTTTTTTTTTTTTAAACTAAATGTTATTTTCTATGTTGTGTGAGAAGGCTCGTTTTCCTTGTGAAGTTTTAAATATTCTCTAATTTACTCTTGGCAAGCATTTAATACAGAATTTCAATCACAGTGTAGGCACATCTTGGAAGCAAGTTAACTGTATTCCTGTTCTGCATGTTGAGTCTGTTGTGTTCTACAAAAATCAAATAGCCTCTTGGTTTAATGTTTTGAAATACGTACTTTAAAGGTGCACCTATACCCAAGATTTGCTATTACTGCTCCAGGAGATGCATTCTGCAGTACTTCTGGGGCTGTGACATGTCTACATTTCTACTTGTTGCATATACTTAATGACACTTAACTGATCGCACTTGAGTGCATTTTTAACTCCAAGTATACAAGCAGCTCTGATGAAGTTAACAATTCTATTGAAGCACTTCAGGTTAATAATGTCCTTAAATACTTTGACTGGGTCTTCAGTCACTCATTACAATGCATGTAGAGGAAATGTGAAAAGTACTATGATTAAATATGAGATAGGATTGTCCAGGCTGAGATCAAGCCCTATGCCTCTGGAACAAGTTAAGGTAGTGGAGGAGTCCTGTTGGGCAATGGGTCCTGGATTAGGGGATCCAAACATGAGCTTAGCGCTGATCTCAGTACTCTAGCTGGAGATTAATGGCACTACCCAGCTGAAGGGGCTGTCACAGCATGTTGTAAATCCGCTGTCATGTTGTATGTAGACACTAAAGAATCTGAAAAATGCTTTAACAGAGCCTAGATGTACACTAATGGCCAACTTTCAGTATGAGATTCATTCCCTGCTTACACACATTCCTTCCACAGCTTCAAATACCATCAGACTTTGTGTAAGCTGATCTGAGTGTAAATCAGCTGACATTGATTTAAAAGGATAATCTCTACAAAAGTATTGACCTCTGCATATGAAAGAGGTAAAAAGAACAGCAGGTAACTCGCTGTGTGAAACCAACTCCTGAGGCTTTCACAGGCTTTGTTTTGCCTAAACCTACCCCCTGCTGTGCACTGAGCCACTCTGGATAAATGACCACCACCTACATGAATGCTGCAGCATCAGGTCTGCAAAGCAGTAGCCTGAATTATAGTGTTCATATGCTCAAATCTTGATGAGATGTATTAGTCCGGGGAAAATGGAAAGCAAAGAAGTTAAGGTATTGATAAGGCAACATAATATGCAGGGAATAACAATAAGCTTCACGTGTAGTTTTAAGCTGCATAGTAATGAATACACTATGGAGGCAGATGGCTAGTAAAGAGCAAGAAGCTGGTTCCCCCTGACTTAGAGGTGGACGGAACGTGAAGGTCCTCACTAGATAGTTTGAGCAGTGAGTCATAGTAGGCTAAAGTCACTCCTCAGTCACTTAAAGGTATTATTTGGGCCTTAGCAGTTTCAGTAAAAAAAGAAAATATGCATGTAAGATAATGTCCATCTCAGTTTAACTCAATGCAGTCAAATGGCTGATCTGCAAAATGAAGGCTAAATACAATAGAGATAACCCATTATTTGGCTCAGTATTGGGGCCAGTTCTGTTTAATATCTCTGGATGAAGGGTATCGAGGGCACCCTCAGCAAGTTTGCAGATGACACGGAGTTAGGTGGGTGTGCCGATCTGCTTGAGGTTAGGGTCCAGATCTACAGAAGGATCTGGACAGGCTGAATCGATGGGCTGAGGCCAGTTGTATGGGGAACAACAAGGCCAAGTGCCGGGTCCTGCACTTGGATCACAACAGCCTCCTGCAACACTTGGGGAAGATCGTCTTGAGAGTTGCCTGTTGGAAAAGGACCTGGGGGTGTTGTTTGACAGCTGGCTGAATGTGAGCCAGCAGTATGCCCAAGTGGCCAAGAAGGCCAACAGCATCCTGGCCTGTATCAGGAATAATGAGGCCAGCAGGAGAAGGAAAGTGATCATGCCCCTGTACTCAGCACTGGTGAGGCCGCACCTTGAATACTGGGTTGAGATTTGGGCCCCTCACTACAAGAAGGACATTGAGGGGCTGGAGCATATCCAAGGAAGAACAATGAAGCTGGTGAATGGTTGAGAGAAAAAGCCTTATGAGGAGTGGCTGAAGGAACTCGGGTTGCTTAGCTGGAGAAAAGGAGGCTCAGGGGAGACCTTATCGCTCTCTAGAACTACCTGAAGGGACGTTGTAGTGTGGTGGGGGTCGGTCTCTTCTCCCAAGTAGCAAGAGATAGGACAAGAGGAAATGGCCTCAAGTTGCATCAGGGGAAGTTTAGATTTGATATAAAGAAAAACTTTTTCTCCAAAAGGGTTGTAAAGCATTGGAACAGACTGCCCAGGGAAGTAGTTGAACCACTGTCCCTGGAGGTATTCAAAAGATGTATAGATGTGGTGCCAAGGGACATGATTTAGTGGTGACCTGGCAGTGCTGGGTTAACGTCTGGACTTGATCTTAAAGGTCTTTTCCAACCTAAATGATTCTATGATTCTATTTGATGCTCTTGAATTTAGAGGCAGGTATCTTGTAAGCATCAGTAAACTTATTTTGGAAAGCAATTTATTGCATATTGTTTTCTACTTTATGAAAGTTATCTCATAAGGTAAATTACAAACAGACTTGAAATATTTTGCTTTGTAGATAAACACTCGAAACAACAAAAAAGCTAAATAGCTTTAATGAATATATTTTTAGCAAAGTTAGAGTATGGTCGTCTGATTCAAAGGCATAGCTTGGAACTCACAATCCTCACCTTCTGCCGCCTCTACTTCTATTTTTGACCTGTGATTTTGTTTAGAAAGTGCAATCACATTATTTTCTTTTTCACATAGCTGAAAAGCCAAGCAAATCTCCTAAGGGAGTTCATTTCAGTGATGTGTGAAGTGACCAGAGCCTTTTTTTTTTCCTTCGTTTCAGGGTAGTACAATATGTAAATTGGTCAGAATACTCTTGAGAGTTTCTTTTTGGAGTCCTGAAACCTGTGATGTCTCACACTTTTGATTCCCTCCTATCTGCATCTGCATGTGCAGCACAGTGCTACAGCAATCCACTCCCTGACTCGTATTTTTTAACCTAACTGCAAGCACCTACCCTGCAGAGATCCTTTTTTTTTTTTTTTCTTCTCTCAGCTAATCTGTCCAGGCTTCCTTTATAGTGGATGAAACAAGAAAAAGGCATTTCTAGGGCATGAGTCACCTTACTGTAATGTTCACAACTAAAACCAGGTAGAATGCTTTTGATTGAACAGGAAATGTGAAGTGTTCCAGGTTCAAGGCATTGAGAATCATGGAAATTAGGGATTTCAGTATTCTAGTTTCCTTTCTTTCTGCAAACAGCATGTATTTGACCACTGCTTTGTTACAGCTGTTGTGAAAACATAATTAATAACTCAGGTGTTTGGATAGCGGGGTTACACCGGCTAGTAAGTACAGGGTTATCTGGGCAGCAAAAACATTCAGAATGAAGAGTCTGTGCATCAAAAATAAAATTTGTTATTCTTGGAACTGAAAGTAAATGAATGTGCTCAGTGAATAGGCAGTCTGATTTTAACAGTGTCACTGCCACTCTATGTTCTTTCCCTGAGGACAGGTAGAAATCCAAGACAGCCCATCTTCCCAAGCCACAGGCAACCAGGAAAAGAAAATGCTGCTCTGAGATCCCTGCATTCTCCACCATGCATACTGTGCTGACAGGGTGTTAGCAAGCCAGCATTCCCCTGCTATATTAGAAAAAAAAAATTGTTTCACTCACATCATTGAGGCAGAAGATGAAACACAGTCTTTTGGGGAAGATACATGACTAAGTGTCATGACATCCAGGATCTCTTCCCACCTCTCCCTGAGGTCTCTGCAGCTTATGTTCTCGGATATGAGTAACTAGAGTGATGTACCTAAAGATGTACACAGAGAACACAGAAAATTTCTGCATTTTTTTTTAGGACTGCTGAGTAACTGAAGCTGAGCTTGAAAATTAAGCCTGTAACTCATTAATATGTAGAACTTGTTATGAAGGTTGAAGGAAGGTACTGTACAAGTACTAAGAATAATGATTCTGTAAATGTAACTATTACAGTGTCAGAAAAATAATATTCTGAAAGGTCTGCAGCCTATTTTTTTTTTATTTAAGTATAGAAAGACATCAGTAACCACAAAATGCTTCTAAAATCTCCTTGAATTGTTACAAAGCCACAAAAAGGCAGCTCAGCTAAATCCAGAGTGGTTAAGCCAATAAGAAATGCAAAGACTGACTTCCAGCAGATTCAGGTTTACTATAGCCCCAGCTAAGTCGTCCACTGAGAATCTCACTTTTCTGGCCCACCTGGTAAAGCTGCTGTATACGGGCCACAAAATATCCCAGATCACATCTCAGTTGTTCTTAATGTGCATCTTGGCCAGCACCAGGGACTGTGCTAATTGGCTAAGTATGTTCTAGTGTCTGGCCACCAGCTGCCAGACGCAACATTGCACAGTGCTGCTTTAATGCTGTTTGTTACAATCAGTTAATTTGTCTGGATTATGAACTCTTCTGCCATCAGGAAGAGAAAAGCACTTTAAGGCTATTTCAATCTGTCTGCTCTGCCTTCCCCTGTCAACAGTCTAATTTGCAATTAGGAATTTCAGCAGCATTTTCATGTGCTCAGAAAGCAGTGGAGCAAAGCTTCCAGAGAGATTTATTTCCCATAGAAAGAGAGGTATCAGCAATTCCCAAGAATCTGGTCTTTATCAGAAGTTAGTAAATTGTTAGTATTGTTGTCGTTTATGGAGCTATAAATGTGCACAGAGCTGAGTTGTCTCATTCAGAGACCAGCATGGTAACCAGTGCCTCACATGACTGGTTCCTTTCTCAGGCTGAGCCTGACGACGAGGCAGGAGGTGGCTGCATTGCCAGGGGATCAGGAAAGAGCTCTCTGCTGGGAGGCCCTGAGCTCAGGGCAGTCCTGTCCTCTATGATGCCCTAGTAACGTGCTTGCTATTGTAAAATAGGGATGAAACATCTCATACCCTCCTTGCTTCCCATGGGACTCCCTGCTAGAACTCTGCCTTTGTATCTGTGCCTTTGCTTTTTAAGTTATGAACATTATAGCAAAGCTTCCTAATTTATAAGACCCTAATTCAGGAAGGTAATGAATTCATCACCTCCTGGGGAAGTGTGGTTTTCCTATATTTCCCATCTGTTTCTTCCAAAACCAGTAATACCTCTGAAATTATGGGCTTTGTTTATTAGTTTTGCTGTTGTTATTATTGGTACAATGCAAATTCCTTCCAAATGAGGGATCCATACTTCTGACAGTGTTGTTTTATAATTAAATCCTGGAGCCATGCTTTCTAAGGGATTTCAGTGCAATGCGCTCATTGAAATAATCTGTAAATAAAGAAAACAGGGATACTGCATGAACACAGAATGTAGGAATTGTATTCTCACAGCCCTTGTAACTGTCTTTCTCTGAATTAGTTGTCTTGAGCCCTTTTATAGTCAATGTGGGGAAAAGAACTATTCCGGGGAGCAATTCCTGGAAGCCTAAAGCAGATACCTAAACCAGATCAGATAATTCATGCCCTAAAAGTACCTATTTCACCCCAGTGACTATACTGGGAGCCCAGGATGATTATATCAAATGAACATGTCAACACTGTAAATATCTAAAATGAAGTGAAATGAATCTTACAATGAGTATGTTTTGAGACAAAACCCAGCATCTTTCTTCCCAGATTACAGGGCAGCTACAAAGAAGCCCAGTGTTAAGCCCAAAATTGAAGTATTACCCACTTTTGCCTGGTGTTCCTTCCAGTGTCCCTCTGCATCCTGGGGCTGACAGCAGAGTGGTTGGAGGAGGTGTCAGTGGCCACAAATGTCCTCAGTTCTTCCCCAGGTGAAGTTTGATAGCTGAAGGTCCCTTCCTCCTCTGTTTTGGGGCCAGTTTGGGTTTATGTTTAACAGTTTTCTTAGTACAGCCTGCATTACTTGGGTTTCTTTAGTTTCTGTCACTCAGTTTTGTGGTGTCTGTTATATCTAAATTGGTTTATATAGTTGCATGCCTGCAGTGACCACTGACTGACCACTGGGATTTGCGTTTACAGCCTGAGACCTCCAGTTCCATCTTGTGTTTGCAGTCTTGCAAACCATAGATTATTCTAGGATCACAGGTAATTTAATCTACGCAGAAAATCTACTTATCACTATAAACTAGAGCTAATCCAAAGCAAACTTGATGGCTGGACATTTCCTACCCCATTTAAATAAAATGAGCTCATTACCACCCTAGGCCAGGACAAGCCCAAACAAATTCTGACACCCTTTGCTGCCAGGTCAATAAAAAACATGTGGCCTTTTACTAGGAATGGGAAAAAAAAATATGTATTTACTAGGCTACACCAAATACCATCCAGAAACTGTTTAGCTGTGTTTGCACAGTGCTGTGCTTCATCTGTTCTGCTCCAGAAGTTGTGTAGCTGTGTTGACACTGCTGTGCTAATACAGCTATACAACTGCTGAGCAGCGTTTAGCTTGCGTATGTCCGACTCAGCACATGGACAGAGAGAGCTTCCATCTGTCTCCATCCGTCTTTAGAGTCAGGTCCATAGTCTGTTTGTCTCTTGTAAAATTACAAGCAAGTAAGCAAGCAGACAATGATTCTTGAAGTGTTTCTTAAAGCAATGGCTTTGTGTTTAGAAAGGCCACCTGAGTATTTCTAAATGCCTAGATATTTAGAAACAGCTGAACATCCAATGTCCTGAGCACTGGCCACATTGAAAGTGGTTCCAGTCAGGCATAGGGTAACTAAGGAATCTCAGATCACTAGTTCCTTAAAAAAAAAAAAAAAAAAAAAAAAAAAAAAAAAAAAAAAAAAAAAAAAAAAA
>JANIJG010020374.1:48509-96747 GCA_024611175.1 Megaceryle torquata | reverse complement strand
ATATAAAGAAAAACAGCAGGTGTCTTTTTTATTTGTGTCTTGTGGGGGGGGGGGGGGGGGGGCGGGGGGCAATCACATAAATCCAGGAGTGGGAACTTTAGGACAAAGCACTGAAGATGTTATATGAAACTGCTGCAATGGGCAGTCTTAGTTTGCTTATCCTACAGTCAGCATTGCGGACAAGAGTGCTTGATCCCAGTATGCCATCTATTTGTTTCCATTTATTTGATGCAGCTACCTGTGTGACTTTCATTCAGAGAAAGCATTGAAACTGTAGCTGATTAGACTTTTCCAAGTTTCTTTAACAAATTTGCATTCATATCATGGTAGCCAATATTTATTGATACAGAAAAGCAAGTGCCTGAGCTAAGGACAACCCTCATTCCACTTAAAATATGTTTTGGCAAAATGTATCAGATACTTTTGGCCAAATACATTATAAGTTTTAATACGATTTTTAATCTACAGTTATAATTTATTGGCATCTAAATTAATGAGTAATCCTTTTCTGATAGTAACTGCTGCCAACTGTACTAAACTAATCAGAAAGAAAAAACTAAAAACCAATTCAAATCTGAAATTTAGTCATGGCTTTTAATGGCTAGGTTTCAGTTAGTGTAATTCTGCTGTGTGTTTATTCAACTCTTGGTCCATAAAGTCTTACTTGACTTACAAAACAATCCAAGACAAATGTTTCTCTGTATGTTTTTGCAACTCTGGAGGGCAAAAATATTAAACTTGATTTTATTCAATCTGCCCATAAAAGCCCAGTATTCATAAATAAAAGACCATTTTTATTTCCATTCTATTTCTCTAGACCATATTTTCCAAATGTTTAAAGCCCATCTGGTTACCAAAATATTGCTGTCACTATTTTTTATGCTTTCAATGCCATGATCCATCTCCCATGGAAGCCAGAGGCTAGTTGTCTGTTGAAGCAGAACCATACACAGAGGACATAATGTAGTAGCTTTAATGTTCATGTCTGTATGTCCTTTATTCTTCTAGTCCAGTTTTCCCTCCACTTGATTAAAAGAACATGGAGGCATTTCTGATTTAAGCATGCTGATATTGGCTGAAAGGGGTCATATCCCCATAAAGTCATATAGCAGTGGCGCAGATCACCTAGAGCTGGACGGTAGCTTGAGAATTAAACTGTAGTGATGGGACAGCACAAAACAATCACCATGCCCTGGGGAATGTGAGCTGGAGTGGTTTTCAGCTTATTTCAGTGGGGGATGGAATAAATCCCAGAAGAAGAACAGTTGGCAGAATAGTGAACTGCCTTTGGACATCTTTAAACGTTTTTCTTTACATATTTATTGCTTGAATCAACATACAAAGTATTTGTTGCCACAGTAATGCTATTTTTCCTGATATTTAGGCCCTATCCACACATTCTTTCTACACCAGCAGCTCAAACAATGTCTGCCTATGCCGGACAAACCCAGTATTCAGGAATGCAGCAACCAGCGGTCTATACAGCCTACTCACAGACAGGACAGCCATACAGCTTACCCACTTACGGTATTTGACCTCTTTTTCTTATTACTTCGCCTTATGTAAAAGTAAGAGCAATGATGACATGAATATTTTTTTGCTTTCTTTTTTATTTTTTCCCAACTGTAAGAAAATATTTTAAAGAATCAGTTGAAAATTAATTTCTTATACAGATTTGGGTGTAATGTTGCCAGGCATCAAGACGGAAAGTGGGCTCTCGCAGACCCAATCACCACTGCAGAGTGGGTGCCTCAGTTACAGCCCAGGGTTTTCCACCCCGCAGCCAGGCCAAACACCCTACTCTTATCAGATGCCAGGTGAGTATCCACCACCATCAGGGCCACTCCCATCTAGCTGCTGCCAATGCCCACCTCTTCCTTCATATCTATATTTTCCATTCATTTTTGTGAACTCTGGCTAATACACTTACCACTTGCAGCTACTTTTGCCTCTAAAATGTAAACTTAAGTATTTTTTTTCCAGTACCGATATGCATATAGGTATTCATTCTGGTCATCTGTTAATTTAGATCTGGTCATGCAATGCAGTCCCTCTTTGCACCTTCATTTCTTACAGGTTGAAATCACAAGGCAAGACTGGAAGCATTGGTTGTATTAATTAGCATAAACAAGTTACTTTTCCTTGTTTCTATGTTTCTAAGTATGACATCATTTGATACTTGCTTTTCTCTGAATCAACACAATGTCTTAGAATTTCTCCTTAATTCATATTTATTCTTTCACTTATTGTTCAATCATTCATTCACTTCTCAACCTTTGATCATTGATAACTTGTTTTATTTGGATAATTTTTAAGCTTCTTATACAATGTTCAATCTTCTAAATACTAAAAATTACAATATGACTCATCTGACATGTTGAAACCAAAGACACACCTCATTATAGATCAATTCAAAACACTGGGATCAACAAAATATTATTTGAATTTTTTTTTTCATAAGTGAACATACACTAAAGTATTAGAACTTAGAAAGGAAGATGAAAATTAAGGCAGTATTTGAGGAGAGATGAGCCACTGCAATAAACTGAAAAATGCTTTCTTGAGTGGTGTAATGACTTACTGCCAATGCTTTTGTTGTATGATGTGAAGAGGAATGTATGTGTGGAAGTTGCGTTTCATTTCTTTTAAAGTTTCATTACAATATTTTATTGTTTAAAGAGAAAATAAAAGTTGTTTGTTCTTCTGATTCATCTGTATCTTAGCATGGAATATTGTATTAAGAATTTTATTTTGATTCGCAAGCAGGTTCTCACAGTTCACTGTATTTTTTAATTTTAGGTTCTAGTTTTACACCATCGTCCACTATTTATGCAAACAATTCTGTTTCAAATTCTACAAACTTCAGTAGTTCACAACAGGTATGAGTATTAAAATTTTTGATTATCAATTACAAAAGAATTTATATAACTCCAATGATGGCATGTTATTTTAATTTAGAACTGTTATGTTGGATTAGAAGCACTGTGGTTCAATGCTGTTTTCTGTGGAAAGCGATCAAAATCCCAATGGAAACCTAGCTGTGTCTTTTGGCACTTAAATATTTCAGCAACCTTCTTCCAATCTTTCAGTAAATATCCTTAAATTAAAAAGTGTTCAATATCCTTAAATTTAAAAAAAATCTAAACTAAACCTCCAGAACTCTTGCAAAGGTGATATGATTGTGCATTTAGAAATAGTTAATGGAAAAATCACTTGTTACTCTACTTAAGTACTCTGCTGCATTTGCTGTTTTAGGATTATCCATCATACACAGCTTTTGGCCAAAATCAATATGCACAGTATTACTCAGCATCAACATATGGTGCATATATGACCTCAAACAACACGGCTGATGGCACTTCATCATCATCAACCTACCAGTTACAGGACTCTCTCCCTGGCCTGACTAGTCAACCAGGTACAGATCTACATTCAGGTGAAAACAGTTTTTGTATTTTATTCTGTAGTTGTATAAAAACAAGATTTCCATATCTACCTTTTTTTAATATTGCCATTTTAAGCTCATGCCTTTTGGAAAACCTTATGCAAACTAGCCAACATAAGCTTGTTTGTTTGCTTGTTTAGTTAGGAGACCTGTCTAGTTCGTTCTCTAGTTAAATAAAGGTCTTTGCAGACCAAGATGGTTGTCTGTGGAAGGAGAAGACCTGAAAAAACTTACAACAGTCTGATAGGCATCTGTTAGTATCAAAAACAACTATATGGTAACAAACCTTGTAAGTTTTGAACTAAAAATTCAATTCTATTACTGACAGTGTGTCCACCTCCAAGTATTGCTCTAAAGAATTTAAAACAAGATACTTTTGTTTATCTAATTATGCCCCAATCATTCTAGCAAGAGTTCATGGGCTTTATTAAGAATGTATACAAGCCATGCTTGCTAATTCACATAACTAAGAATAGAGCCATTTGGTTATTAGCACAAGCCTCTAAAAATACAGCATCGAGGCAGTTGAAGTTGCAAAAAAAAACGTCCTCAGGAGACTCAATTCGCCTGCCCAACTCTGCCCCCTTGTGCACACCCACCACAGCACAGCATTTGGTTGCACGTTTCTATTCTAAGAGCACCACTGCTGGTTAATGGCAGCTCTTTGCTTTTCCTCATCATTATAACCTAGTTCATAGTGATTTACCTGCTCCATTCTACGTGTAATGCAAACACAAATGTTAATAGGGATTTCTTTCCCCTCCTTTTTCCTTTTCATGATAGATTTCTAAGTTCCTGACCATCTCACCAATTTATTTAACTCTGTTTAATATAAATGCGACTAAAGTAAAGAAAAATTCAAACTATGTATTTGAAATTATGCACAGTACAGTGCAGAGCTATGGAGATCTTCATGAGCTAGTGTAGGAGTTCGCAACCACTGTCAGACAAGCGTGGTATCCTCACTGAATAAACAGAGCCTTCTTTTGCATGCTCATTTTCCTGTATTGTTTCTGTTGTATAGGAAGTTCTTAAAGATCTACCTCAGTATTATGTCATATATTCATAACCTAAGTAGCCCACTAAGTCTTTATGTAGCATCTATAGGAGAGGTTATCAATCACTTGCTACCTAGCCCGGCTTTGCTAGACCAGGGACACTGGCTTCACTCATGCAGCATGGATAATGTCTGCCTTTCCCACAGACTGAGCATTTAGAAACACATCAGCAAATTGTGGTTTGGATTAGGCTCTGAACAGGGGGAAAATGGGCTTTAATCACAAAATAGTCTCATGGTATAAATCTTTCAAATTCTCATCCTAAGAACTGCAGCATCACAATGAAAAACATAGTTAGAAAAAATAGTTTATTATAATGATGAATTTGTACAAAGGAAGGGTAATACAGAGTAGGTAAGTATAAGCAAGACTTTGTATTTTATATAAGCTTCTTAAATTTACTAAAGAAGTTAGAATTTTAGTTGCATGAGTTGAAATTTTTCCTCGCCAGATATTTTCCTCAGGCTGATTTTTAGAGAGAGTGTGAGTGTGTGTGCACGTGTGTGCAGGTGCTTGTTTGTGGTAGAGTAAGGTGTGGAATGTATATGGGGAGAAAAGGATTCCCTTAATTTTTAATGAAAGTGTAAAAATGTTATTCAGTAGTTTCAGAATGCAAATTTAGGAAGAAAAAGCTAACTTGAAATCAAGTGAAATTTCAACAGTTGCAGGACATCCATAACAGGCACAAAACAATGTAAAGTATTTTTAAAAGAATGATGTTTTGATAATTGTGCATGTTCTGTGTACATCTCCTCGTTCTTTTGTTATTCCTCCATATTTTTATTTCAGAAGATCAGACAATGTATCCCACATTGCCTGTTCTGTACGTATCTGTGTTTCCTAGAAATGCTGTACGAATTCATCATGTATTACAAACTCACTTAGTATTCAATAGCATTGACAAAAGAAAAGCAATCATGCATAGCCTGAACCTGTTGACAAAATATTGAAAGCTTCACATCTGTGAAGCAGGAAGGATTTTCTTGTTTGTGGTTTGTTTAAGCATATGAACTTTTTTTCCTTGTTAAGTAGGTTGTGCATCTGAACTTACAAATCTGTCCACACACTCCTTTTATTTGTGAAGTGTTGCACTGATCATGCGACCCTCTGCTCAGAGTGCAACACCCACTTTGCGAATACATGACATGCCTGTGCCCTTCTGTGTCACTGTAAAAATAAATTTCTATCGTGGGGTACAGTGCCTTGGAGATCATTTCAGATACAGTAGATGATGCTGCAGAGCTTCATTACTCGCCTTGTTCACTTGCTGTTCAGCAGGGCTTTATTGCTCAGTCCTTAAGACTTGCTCCAACTAAAACCTAAGATTAACCACAGCAAGGCACTTCACTCTTCTGCTGTGTCTGCTAGCTATTAATTCAAATAACTAATCAAAGCCTCTACTACTCTACACACATACAGAATTTCTTCTTTTCATAATAAAGCCGCATCAGATCAGGAGTTATTATCAATTTCAATTGTATTTATTGACTCAGTAAAGAAAATGTTACAAAAATTGAAATAGACTTTACTCTTTCTGCTACTCCTATCAAGCAATAGCACATTATGAGCCGGGAAAAAAAGAGGCTTGTAATGTTGAAGCCATCTCCTATCTGCTATTTCTGATAAGAATATGTAACAAAAGTCAATCCATAAGGAGAGTATGAAGGGGGCACAAAAATTCATCCATCTCACATCTATGTAAGGCTCAGCTCCTTACCCTTCCCATGGAGTTCTCTTCATGTCTGTACTGTGCCTGTCCTATCTTAAGATTTCTCAAAAAAGCAATCATTACCACAGAGTATCTGTGAGACAAATAGCTGTCTCCAGGGTTACTTCATCTCCAATAGGAATTAGTCAAGATAATCCTTAAAGGGTTCTGCCTCAGGACATGAGTATATTTGATGAATACATTTAATCTAGGATGGATATAATACTAGCAGAGGAGATAGGTCTGTAGGGAGCCTGTTTCAAAGTCCATCTTTAGGCACCTCACTTTCATAAGTCCAGAGTTAGGCAAGGTGATATTGTAGGATATTAGCTCCAGTTCAGTTACTGGGATGCATCTGAGCCTGGTCTCTCTCTTAATATGGTACCCACAGTGAAGCACTCTTTGCAGCTTCTCCAGAAGATGGCACATGAAAAACAGTGCAAAGTTCTATATGCAGACTGTACCCGCATCTCTTTTCTCCTGGTTAAGTGGCACAACTGTGTTTTAACCATGAGGAGTAGGTGTTCACATCAAACTAATGGTGGGATACAATGTTCTGAATATGAAAGACCACCTCCTTTTGTAACATAGGTGCTGTAGCTCCCTGTCCTCTTAACTGGAGCTGCAGCAAGTTCTCCGTGTCATGAAAGGCTTCATGCTGAACATGAACTAGTATAAGTATGTGCATGAACATCTGTGATAAAGAGGTCATTCCATGTTCTGGTTTTAACATTTTCCTTTTGCTTTATTGCATCTCTGATGCTGCTCATAGTTCCAGTGGAGAATGCTATGAAGTACATATATTAGGCACGTGTTAAGTATTGGAAAAGCTTAAAATTTCAAACACTGAAGTCAAAATTCCTGTCTAATATGAACTGAAGTAGGAACTCTTCATGAGGGTAAGGTACTCAGTACTCTGTTATTAGAATTTCTCACATTGCTTTACGTTACATGGCTGAATTTTCAATAAGTTTTATCAGTATTGACCTAATTTCTAAAGCAAACAAAGGTTAAGAAAATGCAGTTGCTCCTGTAGCCTGCTGTTCGTAAAAAGCAAATCAAGCAATTAAGCCTACAGTTGTTCAAAAAAACATGCACTACTGACTTCTGCAGTTCTAAAATAGATGCATACCTTGCGTTCAAGTAAGAGACAGCTGCTCATTCTGATTTAGAGATTAGTGTAGTGAAATAAAGTTGGCTTTATGTATCTAGAACTTATAAGGTACAGTGATTAGTTACAGTCCTGATTAGTGGATAATTATCCAATCATATACAGTGTTGACACAAGCAGAAGCCCTTAGCAACTGGTAATGGCTAATGCTAAATGAAAATTGAAGTAATTTACCTCAGTTGTTAGATACTTTCAGAGAAGACTGAGAACAGGGCTTTTTAATATATGTATTTTTTTGGTAGATTAAACACAGTCATTGAGAACAGATGATTTAATCCATTACTGTAGAAGTGATTCTTGATTTTGTTGTAAAATGTTGAAATGTTTAAGTATGAAGACTTTTGTGGTAAGAATGCAAACATTCTTCTTCACTTATTTAATTTTTCATTTCTGGGGTTTTGTTTTGGGATATTTTTTCCACTCTGTCAGAATAATCTAGGAAATTATATTTTCATACAGATCTCTTGCATGCTCACAACTTCCTTTGAAGTCCGTGTAGGTTTTTGCTGCACAAGGATTCTGGTTATGAAGCATCTTTTGTACATTTGTACTTTTTCCAAAGTATATTTTCCTGTTCTTTTTATGGAGAAAGATCTAAGATAATGTGACCTTATTGATCGCTCTGCTGCCCGCAGTGTCCTACTGACATCAACACCATGCTGGGAATAGAAATGATTAGTCAACAAGAACTCTCTCTCTGTTCTGTAGGCACAAAGTAAAAACTGCATGAGAAGATTATTCATTAGATATTATTATTGCTGCTCATTTCTCGGCAAGTAAAAGCTTTGGACGAAGATAAACTACTATAGAATACATATGATCCTTAACCAAATTGAGACAGAACTACCTAAAATGATAATCTGGAATAAATTCTCAAATTGCAGATTTGAAGTTCTCTTCTTAGTTACTGTCTGAAAGTTTATCTTTGTTCTGCACAAGCAGAGAAACACATTGGTTTTGCAACATTGAACTAGTCATCACCTAATTTGAGGAAAAAAAAATAGTAGTATCTGCTTCCAGGCGATAGCAGAATAATTTGAGTACATTCCCAGGAAGTGAGAGAGACAGATTTTATTTCCTTCTGTTTCATGGATAATTTATTACCCCTTGAGGGTACACAGATGTAGATTGTTGGTTGTGACAATATGTCTTTATACTTCATATATATCAGTCATTCAGTCAAATATACCTGTGTGCCCTGGAGAAGGCAGTGGAACCTAGGTAAGTCCTTCTCCAGGTAAGTGTCCTAACCAATAGGCTCAGGAAGTAACTTTCTTCCTGTCCTCCCCTTTCCTTGAATCTTGAATACTTTCCTCATAATGTCTAGAGCTCCCATTCAGGAATGTGACATTATGGGCTTAAGTCTTATTCTTCCAAGAAATACAACAGTATTTTTCCAGTCAAGATATATAAATATATCTTCACAGTGTATTTATTTTCATAATCTTCTGTATGTGGTTCACTGTAAGGTATAAATAAATGATGGAAGACATTAAGAATTTAACTATTGTGTTACGTTATGCACAGACTCTTAATTGAGACTGCAGTCTATTTTTATTTCTTAGTGCCTGCTAAACCAGAATTGTTTTCTTCTTTGTTCTGGAGGAAGAATGAGGTGCATGGCTCAGGGAAGATCACATTCAGGGAAGGAACATTCACATTGGAAGGAACTTCCGCAGGTCTGTTGGTCCAACCCACTCATGGACGAGCCAGTGTAGACCATGTTGCTTAGGGTTGTGTCCAATCGAGTTTTGAGTGTCTTCAGAGATGGAGAATACACAGCCTCTCTGGGCACTTGTCCCAGGGCCTGACCACTCTCACAGTGAAGGATTTTTATCCTGTATCTAACAGGAATATCCCTTGCTGTGATTTCTGTCTGTTGCTTTCTTTTCCTTTCTCTATATACCTCTGGGAGGAGTCACTCAGCCTTTCCTCCTATGTGCTCAGCCCTTTAACTGTCTTGATTCCCCTCACCTAGACTAACTCCAGTTTCTAGTGTCGTTCTTTCTTATATTTGGGGACCCAAAACTAGATATTTTTCCAGACATGGTCTTGCAAGTTCAGAACAAAGCAGAAAAATCACTCTCCTTGATCTGCTGGCCACGTTCTTCTTGCCTGGTGGACTTTGGTGACTTTAGTGATGTTCTTTTGTAGAAATTAATAATGATTCCATCTCAAAATCAGATGCATCATAGATGATTTGGGGAAAATGTTTGTAGCAAATGTTAATTTATTCTGCATATGTGCCATCATGAGCACTTTTAACAAATATTAGCAAAGCGGTCTAGAAACACACATGAAGCACAAGGACTCACTCCCTTGAATCAAACTCTATAGTAGATGTCAGATCTAAGGTGTACCCTTTCCTTCTTTAACGGAGAAAAATCAAATCATTAATAGGATAGGTTATAAAGGAAGATTTATGTCATTCAGCCCTCTGGAACCTAGCCAAACTTCATTTATTGCTAGCAGTTTTAAAAGGACACTGAAGGTCCCGTGTTATGAAGAAAAGGATGTTTTCCATGTACTGAGCAGTGGCATAATAGTACTTTGTAGGGGGAAGTTCCATGTCAGGCTTCCTGTAGTCTGTCTTACATAGCTACTGGTTTGTGATCACCTCTAAAGCCCTTTGTTACCAGCAGAAGCAAAGTAGATTAAATGGGTAAATCACAGATAGAGTGTTAAGAGCAGCTATGGCATCCCAGATCGGAGGTCATTCTAGCACATCTTCTCTTTGACAGCAGACAATAGCTGAGAGTTGCAGAAAGATGATCAGAACACAACTATGAATTCACCCTCTTTCTGGTAGTAACTGGAACATTGCATTTAATACTATGACTTTCCTCGGCCAATTTGCAGGCAGAGTTAAGGGTGGGGAAGAAACTCCAAACATGGGAAATGAACTACTTCAACTAAAAGGCAATTTATGTTTTGAGAATTCACAAGTGTAACTATTAAAATACATCTTGCTTGGATATCAATATTTTGCATATGTCCATGTGTATTTGTATATATGTCTGCACATACGTACGTGTCATTTTAATCTTTCTCTTACGCTGCTAAAGTTTGTAATGTTTCCTTGGTAAAGTCAAAAGTGTATGTGGCATCCCACATTCCATCTACGTAAGATGAACCATGTTGTCACTCATTTTATACAAGTTTGTTGGGTGCATCTTGTGATTGAGTTTGCATACACACACATCTAGCTAAGTGGGGAAAAAAGGAAAAAAAAGGTTTATTAATTAAGAAAAACAGCACTAATTTTATCATGAATGGTTGACTTCACAGGGGAGTTTGACACAGTGCAGAGCCCCTCCACACCAATCAAAGATCTTGATGAGAGAACATGTAGGAGTTCTGGGTCAAAATCTCGGGGTAGAGGGAGGAAGAATAATCCATCACCCCCTCCGGACAGTGACTTGGAGGTATGCCTGCAGTAACTGATGAATGGTAATGCGGAGGTTTCTTCTGATGAAAAGTAAATTCTGAAATCTACAGCTGTGGAAAAATCTTGAGGCATTTTAGAACACATCACGGACACAGTCTCAGTAACTGAATGTAACAGATACTGGTTATTGTTTTAACATACACATACAATGAGACATTACTGGTTTTTAAGATGAAGTTTGTCAGAAAAGTAAATGTGATTCTGCCTTGCACTTTTTAGCTCTAGGACAGTGCATCTTTCAGTTTCTCATGCTACAGAACCACAAAATTATGAGACTTCTGAATTCAAAGCTGTAACATTGTCTCTTAGTTTTTTTAATAGGAAATCTCAAATATATTGGTTTTTATTAATTTTTATGAAGTATATTGCTTCTTTTATTTATGAATGCAGGATCATCTGGCCATTGCTTTTCAAATACTTATGCACAGGTTGGTCCTTGTGCTTGGAAGTATCTTCAGTGGATTTCAATGAGGCAGCTTACATCACTGAAGTTATGGCTGTACTTAAATAGGCGCAAGTGAAGAAATATATCTGCCTAATATATGGGGTGATTGTTTAAAACACAGGTGACCTTTTACCAATGGAATAATTATAGTATTATTGCTCCTGTGTATAGCAGTGTGTAAGGCACTTAGCCTTACAGTGACAGGAGGAGGAGGAGGAGGAAGCAGAGTGCCTCTGTGTGCATGAAACACTCCAGCCCTGGCATCAGGAGAAGGTGCTGCCTGCTAGTGCGGTGTGTGCCCTGATGCTACCAGACCAGCACTGGGAGAAGCCAGTCCTGGACAGCCCCACTGCTCTGTCTTTGCCGACCAGCAATGTGTACAGCAGAAGACAAGACTTTTTCTGGGACTTGGCTGGCCATACAGCTGCTCCTGGGTTAGCAGGGTTGGCTGCAGTGCTAGGCACTGAATGTTGATGCCACTGGTTTTATAAAGAAACTTACACAGTTTTTGCTTTTCAAAGGATATAATTTTTCCAGTGAAAGACTCTAACTTCTTACATTTCAGCTTTCCTGTCTTTTTTTAAAGTTTACCAGTGGACATAAACCCCTTATTAATATAAGGAGGTTCTTTCCTTTTGTGTGGGGGGGGTTGGTTTTTTTTGGTTTTGGGTTTTTTTGTTGTTGGTGGGGTTTTTTTTGTGTGTGTGTTTGTTGGGGATTTTTTTTGTCTTAGTTTTTGTTTTGTTGGGGATTTTGTTGGTTGGTTGGTTGGGTTTTGTCTGTTTCTTTTTTTTTTTCAGTTGTAGTAATCCATTTTATCCTACAATATTATTAAAATTCTGTGTGACATTACCTGTGGCACATAGCACTTTTACCCAAGACTTAATTTTAGCTATACAGTAGAAAATAAAGAACCTTGAATCAATAAGGCTTGCAGAGAAGTATCTGAGAGTACTGTTCATCTTTAAGTTAACAATTAGGTTTGTTTGACCCTCCATCACATTTCTGAAATCTGTGTTATACAGCTTTTTTGAAAAGCTTTTTAGAGGACAAATAAGAAATGGTTGAAGAGTTCAAAAGTACTCTCCTTCTGACTTTGTACCATGCATGTTACACTGTTTTTGCTGATTTTCAGAGAAAACCCACTCAGTTAAGTATTTGATTGAACTTCAGCACTCAGATGACTTTTAGCCCCTGTGGGGTGGGATGGTGGTGGGACATAGATGTTATTTGTTTAATAATATTATTCCCACTTCTGTTTTCAGCGTGTCTTTGTTTGGGATTTGGATGAAACAATCATAGTTTTTCATTCACTGCTTACAGGATCCTACGCGCAGAAGTATGGCAAGGTATGTGAGCTGTCAATTCTGTGTACATTCACTGTATTTGGCCTGCACATGTAAGTGGTTTTCACCTTCCGTGTTCATCATGGCTTGGGTGAAGTTAGAGGGAAAGTGTACAGTAAACCCTGTTTTCAGAGGGCTAATGTGAAAAAGTCAAAGAGAGAAATAAGCACAGACCCTATGCACAATATATGAGGCAGGGCTGAAACAATGCTGGAAGTGAGGGAAGATTTTATGGAGGAACAAGGGTGAGGTTCCTGAGGTATGTTGGAAAAGATGCTGCAGGGAGATAATAGATGTGGTCAAATGGAAATAACTGACAGCATCTGGATGCATAGAGGAAGAAATAAGAAATAAACTGGAGTGACAGGTGAATTTATAGGGAAATTGGTGAATCAGGATGAGTAAGGGACTGACCTGTTTCAATGCCAGCTGCAGATGTTATTCTTTGACTCCCCAGCTTTTCCGTTGAGTCGTTGGTTTCCTTGGCTGGCTTTGGGGTGAGTAATGCTGGGGAGTGAATCCCTCTCCAAAGCACACAGTTGTACGCATCCTCTCCCCTCCAGTGAGATCCAGAAAGAGTTCAGGTCATGGAGCAGCAAGCTAGAGAGCAAGAGGAAGAGCGAGGGAGTCAGAGAGAAGCAGTTGCATCCTGCTGAATCAGCTGTGAGCTCTCCTGGGCTGGTGGTGGGAACCCAGGGAAAAGTGCTCGGGCAAGAGGAGAAGGGACTGGTGGGAGAACCAGTGCATAGCAGCAGGAGGGGGCTGCTGGCAGGGGTAGAAATAAGGCCTGGATAAAACAAAAATTTAGGGCAAATCTGCAGAAGGGGAAAAAAAATGAACAGGAAGGATGTCGGTATGTAGATACATAGAAATCATAGAAATGTCTGGGACGGAAGGGAGCTCTAGAGGTCATCCAGTCCAACCCCTCTGCTGAGAGCAGGGACATCCTCAACTAGAGCAGGTTGCTCAGAGCCTCATCAAGTCTCACCTTGAATGTCACCAGGGATGTGGCCTCAACCACCTCTCTGGGCAACCTGTTCCTACCTATGCAGATACATGGATGTAGATTTTCTAGGTGTTGTGCCATTTAAGTGTAATTAATACAAAGGTGTTTCTTTTTAAGAACATAACCATGTCCATACTACGTTAGATGAATGGCTTGTTTAGCCTAAGTTTCCTGCCTCTTAATCCCAGTCAGAATCAGATGCGCAAAGGAGGATGTGAGAAACAGTACATTAGAGAAATGCTTTCCACACCCACCTCCCCAGCCAGTGGATAAGAAATGTCCAAAACCAGAACCTGTGGATTATAACTGCAGATGTCCTCTGTGTTTTGAGCCAGCTGTTTGTGGTTATTAAAAGAGAACAGTAATAGGAAAATGTACAGGCCCAGACAAAAATCTGAATTTTTGGAATGCTAAGATAAAGGTAATTATTCATGTCTTGTAGAAACCAGCATTGCTTGTTTTGCTGCTTCACAGTGCTAAATCAGAGCACATTTCATTACTCTGTCCAAAACTCCTCTTCTGCCGTTCAAACACTTCTGCTTCAAACACTGTATATACAGTGATTTTGTCAGAACCATTTCTAACTTAACGGTTCTCAAAAAAAAAACCAAGAAACCCTAGCTCAACATGAACATTTATATCACTTCCAAGTGCAGCCCATAGACTGCCACAGAACTTGCTGAATTGCCCCAGTGAGACAGTCATTCCTTTCATCCTTTTCTGATTGTGCCTTCAGGATGTTTACATATGCCATCTCATATAATACATGACTAATGTCCAAACCAACTTTAATAGAAAGTTTTAAAATTCAGAGTATGTTTTGTAGGTCATAAACTTCTATGGGTAACTTGAAAAACTGTCTTGGAGACAGGCAGACATTAATTCCTTCCTCTAAAACACCTCACTTTTTATGAGTAGGGATATTTTTAAAAATCCCAGTACCACTGTTCTTTAAGATACCATACAGAGTCCTTAGAAAGAGTGATGGCTTATTAACAGCCAGTAGTACTGACAGCAGGTAAACCTGGCTTGTATAACCAAGAGTATCTCAAAGGCAAGTGAAATTACAGTAGCTATGCTGTAAACATATCAGTAAACAAATGTCATGAATAACCATGAAGAAAAATGAGAGCAATTCTTAAGTTTAATCCTTTTTTTTTTCTTCTTTTGTACTGGTAGGTGGCATCCATACAAGTAGGGAAATGTGTTCATTTCCAGAGACTGTAAAATAAAAATAGTAGACTTTTTCCTTCCTGAAGTGACTACATTTGCCATATTTATATAGAATTCATTGGGAAGGTAATTGCCAATGAAAAACACATATTGTTGACTCTATGGAATCTAGACCCGTAGGAAAGGAAGTACAGGGAGAGCTTATCATGAGCAGGCTTCAACTTTTGCATGTCACTGAAGTTTTGCCTAAACTTAAGATGGGATGTGTCTGAGCTGAAATGCCTAAGGGGTTAGACATAGGGAAAGACAGCATAGCTGGAACCTCAGTCAGTCTCTGGTGGGTGACCTCTTTAGCAGATGTGGCCCTTATCTTTTCTGTGTATGATTTCCATCTGTAAACAAGGTCTTAATCCAGACTGAAGTCCAGTTTGTTGTGAGAGTTAAATCCACAGGAAAAACAGACTTTATCCCTTCCCCCATATTTAAACATTCTAAATGAGATTAATGACTCTTTAATGTGAACAGTGCTTTGAGGGAAGACATCTTCTTATTTCTTCTTATTTTCTATATTCTTCTTATTTCTGTCTGACTTTGGTGTAGTGGTTATTTTATTGGACTGATCAGAGCTAACATAAAAAGAGAATAAAAAATACTCCACACCTCTTTTAGGTTTCAGGGAAACCATGCTGCCATCCAGTTGTAAGACTACCACTTATTGTTCAGCTTGTTTGCTCATCTGCTTCATACTTCATAAAACCAGTAAATTTCTATTTTTAATTATTTGATGAAGTAGCAAATTACAAACATTGGCATCTCAGCTGTTATTTTATGACTTGTGTGGCTGATTATGGTTTTTGGATTATGGTTTTTGCAGCTGAGCACCAGTTGGCAGATACAGTTCTGTACAACGCTGAGCTCTTAAGTGAGGGTTTGTTGATGTGACAGGGCATGTGTTAGTTGTCATCATCTGTTAAATGTTTATGAGGTACATTCTTATTCCCTGTGAACAGTGGGTATGATATCTTCCACTGCATTCCAGTTATTCTTGATGATTTAAGGTTGATTAAGCTGGAGTTTTGTCTTCCTCTGAGCATTTAAATTTCATTCATTTGTCCCGCATCACTCCAGAGGGCAAGGATGCCCGGATGAATGCTGTGACTCAAGGTGTAACTGATGCAAAACTTAAAACAAATTCGAACTTGCTGATAACCCTTCAACATTTTTGATAGCATTGATAATGATAGAAAATTGTTAAGGACAGCACGTTAACATTGTACGCTTCTTTGGAAAGGGCTCAGAAGTTTTTTATAACTCTCTCTCTGCTTGTCAAGTTATTAAATAGAAAATCTTTGTCACCATTAGCACCCATGGTGCTTTTGTTCACCTGTACTAACAGTATATTTTTCATGACCTCCATTCACTCCTTCAGTGTCTGAAACCTCTGAGCCCATTTTCCTTCCTTCTTCTACGGAGTGTGAAACAGAAACTTCCTATGGAGTATGTGAGTTTTAATTCATCAGTCACCAGATACAGTTACGAAGAAGAGATATATTCTCTTCCTCCATTGACACCCACATGAGGCTCTTTTGGGAACAGGTGTCCCCTGTGAGAGAGCTGAACTTAAAATATGAGAGTCCTAGGTAATGTAGGGAAGTGCTACAAATACTGGTATTTAAGTATTTCCACTTTTTCAGAGGTTGATTTTGTTGTAAGTCTGTTCAAAACAGCCACCCATCAAAAATCTATTCTTATAATATTATTCCTATATTTTGCTGGTTTTCTTGATTATTTTTAAGGCTTCACACACACACAAAAAAATCCTGTCACAATGATTCTACCTGACAGCCTATTTATTTGTTTGTTTTCTGAGGTTTTATACAGTTTTGTGTGTTTGGTTTGTTTTGTTTTTTTCCAATAAATTAAATTATTTTGAACATCTTGTGCTGAAGCCTGAACTTCCAAGACAATATTAAATAGACTTTTTATCTGAATGGACACCGAGTTTTGGGGGCTTTATTGCAGTCGCTTTCCTCTTGGTTAAAACATTTAAATATTGGTTCTCCTAGGATATTTTTATCTAGTCTCCCAGGAGGCATTCCAGTGGATGGACCAGTCTAGTAAAGAAGTCCACAGACAGACAGTCTGGCTCCAGTTTAGTGCCTTCATACTAATGTAACTGAAGTAAATTGTATTTTGGTATACAGAGGTGCTGTAGCTGGTCTTGATTCTTTTGCATGCTAATGGTATCTGGCTAAAATCATGCCTCTGAGAGCCAGAGTTGTTCTTTATTCTCCAAATTATCTGGGGGAAAATTCTTCTTTTTAATTTTTATTATTATTGTTTCCTTTTGTGTGTGTGTCCTTTTTTCTGCTTGCGCAGAGTAGCACAAAATACCATTTTGGCAGAAGTTCAGTCTGCCTCTTACTCAGTTTCTCAGTTTGCTGTGTGCAAATCTCTATCAGCTACACACGCTTCTTGCTTTCTGTTCCAACACTCAGTTCTTTGTGCCACTCGAGTCAGTCTGCAACTTCTGCTTCAACTTCAAAGACAATAAAACCATGATTGGGATGTTCCTCCACATTGTGCAAACATTATAAAACCACAAGAACCTGACAAATCTGCTTTCTCTGTCTATTTTTGTATGTGAAGGAATGAACATAACATGGCGAGAGCTGGAATGTGATGTTTAATTCTTGTTAAATAGTTGCAATGCAAGTTTTGGCCTATTTATTACAGGAAGAATTATTCACATCTTGAGAATTCAATTCCAGTGACTGTTCTTAGCAGAAATTGTTATGGGGAGATCCCAGACCGATTTCATGCCAGACTAAAATGAATTCTCTTTGTTTTAATTTATTTTATATGTAGTACCTAGCAATATTCTACCCATGACTTTGTCAAAACAGGAACATAGGAAATCTCATTTTAGGAGGAATAAATTCAAGGCATAGTTGATTACAAAAATACAATTAGTAAGAAAATCATAAAAGCTTTGTCACATTTACATCGTTCAGCTATACTAGTCAAGGCAGGAAATTGTGATACATAGTTGGTAATTTCCTTAAAAATAAATTGGATTATAATGGAATACGTTATAGCAAATTTCCGCATTTAAGTCTGGTCTGCCCAGGAAGGGAAAAAAAGAGACTGAGAATCAAAAGTCTGAGATTCTAATCTTGGAAGCACTCCAGTGAATAACAACTCACATAAATAATAATGAGTTACCACCTGTGCATAAAGTTATGCCCATGCCTTAATGTTCATAGGATTGAGGTAAAGAAACATACTGTAAATACTCTTTATTATATTGTATCTAGGAAGAAAAATTTATCATTTACCGTTCATAGTAAAAAGCTCGAAGAGAAAGGAGAAAGAAACACATGTTTATATGTGATGACATTTTGCAGAAAGCATTATGGCTTGATGAGAAATCTCATGAGTCCGGAGTATTTTGATGATTTGTGTTTCAAGTATCTTACATGAGTTTGGGGAAATCTGTTAACGTGTGTTCTTTAATCATCCCGTTGGAGAACTGACCTTTGCACTTGCTGCTGCCTTCAGTCACATGAGTTTCAGATCCAGTGAATATGCAGAAGAAGTAGGTGATGAAGCTGTGTTACTAGGCACTGTGTTTGGTTTTTAATTCTGAAAGACACTCTAGACCAGTTCAAGGGTCAACATAAAAATATTACTTTTCACTGCCAGAAAATTGGGTCTAACTTTGGATCATTACAATTTCTTGTACTCTTCTCTCCCCTTCAAGTCTGACATTTTCATGAGCAAGGGTCAAACTACGTCTATGGTTTAGATTTTACCATTAGTTTTTAAGTTCTTGAGGGCAGAAACCATCTTTTATTCCATTGTGAAGCCCTGGATTAGAAGAAGTCTGCTCCTGTTGGGGAAGCCTTTGATCCTAATACTAACAAATTATCATTTGAGGTTTTGTGTGCTTTTGTTGCCAGATGCTGGTAAACTTTTAGACTTATAATCTGAAGGTATTTAAGAAGGGATTCCTGAAACCTTACTAGCACCAGAGTTTAAGGGATGAAATATAGATTTTTTTTTCTTATTTTAATGAGAAGAGGATCACTTCTATTTTAGAAGTCTATTGCAGTACACATAAAAAAGTTAACTGAGCTCCACAAGCTCAAGCAGATCATTAAGTACCAGATGTCAGCTATGAATCAGGAACTCTCCACACAGGAACTGTGTGTTCTTATTCTAAACCAAACATAAGGTAATGCAAATTGGCTTAACCTCTTTCCTAGCAAGCATAGCAAAGTTAAATTAATTATCTCACATTTAATGTATACTAAGTGCTCACAGAGAAACTGTTATTGCAGATTGGTAGATTTGTGTTATCTCGCTGAGGTACGGTGATTTGATAGTGGGATAGCTGACCTGCAAACAAATGCAACATTTTGAATGAATCTCATCCAAGGACAGGAATCCTGTATTTCATCAGAAAAGAAGGGAAGATCTGTACCTAACCAACAAACTTATATGTGTTTCCCATTCCTGTGGACCAACTAAAGAATTGTGCCATAGATT
Organism: Megaceryle torquata; assembly: GCA_024611175.1. Lineage (NCBI taxonomy): Eukaryota > Metazoa > Chordata > Aves > Coraciiformes > Cerylidae > Megaceryle > Megaceryle torquata. The sequence goes on along the minus strand of JANIJG010020374.1, from coordinate 77,396 downwards.
GTAGGCACGCTGAAGAACACTTAAAACACCTACAGGCACTTTGTTGAATGAATACCTGAAATAAAATCATAAAAGAGAGCACAAAAATTCCTGAGTGCCTGCATGGAAGAAGAGTAAATATTGAGATGGAGAAGGACTAAATGTAGGGTTTGAAGATACATACTGGAGTGGCAGAAAGTGTGGGAAAGAAATGATAAAGGCCTAAGCGCAGGCAAGGCAGTGATGGTTTATCCAGAGTGAAAGCCAGTTTGGGGAAGTGGGCATAGATTCAAACTACCATTTGTATTTTTATGAAACAGAGACATCAGAAATTGAAAAGGCCTCTTAAATCACACCTTCCTACCACAGTGTAGGATAATTACTTATAAAGTAATCATTTGGCAGAGATGACGACCTTTCCTAGTCCAGTTTAGTATGACCTTGGTGAAGTATGACCTTCTGGTGTCCCCAGAAATTGGGAAGAAAAGCCAGGAGATCTGACAAATTGTGCAGTGTACTGGGTCTCACTTGAAGTAACATTCCTACCTATGCTGCTGGTTCAGTGCATTGAGTCAGAAAAATCAGTTACTGCTCCATGACGCAGCTTTTTTCTGCCCACAAATTGTCACTCAAGATACTTAAGGCTCAGGAATGAAAAAAATTAGTGTATTCTTATAATAACAAATACTGGGTTTCTTACTTATATCTTTTGTGAGAAGTTCCTTCCCTGTTTACAGCCTTCTTTATGCAGGTTAACATATCACCTCCCTGCTTTCCCTGTTAGTTTAGTCAGGTTGCAAATGCCAGTCGATTAACTTTCAAAAAACTTGATGTTTCAACAGCACAGCTTCCCAAATGTTCTCATCTATGTTCACCAGACTCTTCTTGTAGCATTATATTAAAATAGCTTAGTACTGAAAGGATTTTAGAGAAATTTCTTGCAGTGTTAATTTTTCAAAACATTTATATACAGCAGCTTTGAAAGGAATTCTGATATAAATTAAAGGTATTTGAGCAGTCAACCTTGTTTTCTGTTTTTTAAGGATCCACCAATGGCAGTGACCCTGGGACTGCGAATGGAAGAAATGATTTTTAATCTTGCTGACACACATTTATTTTTTAATGATCTAGAGGTAAGAATCAAAATAAAATAAACACCATTACTCCTGGGTTTTTAACACAGTGGGTTTGCTGTGCATTACTGTTTGGTGTGTGTGACATTTTCTGCCTATCTAGACTTTGGGTTTGTCATATACTGATCAGAGACAGTGACTCAGATTGCTTACTGACAGGTGGCAGTGATTTCCAGTGGCACCAGAGTCCTTCCATGAAACTGGGTAAGAGAGGGAATCTGCAAACTACCCTTTATTCTCTTTGTCCTATGGCCATCTTTTCAGTTTCCATGGATTTAGAGCTGTCTGCAGTCATTTCCAGGAGGGAGACATATCTGCCTCCCATTCTTTCCCTTGAAGTTCTCTACATCTGCTTTCAGTGGTTGCAGTTATCTGTATACAAGAGACTCTGTTCTTCACATACCTGAGTAGAGTTTTGGCCACAAGCTTCCCTTTCTTGCTCAAAGGTAGAATATTCTTCATTTGCCTCAAAAACTGCAGCATCATGAGAGCTGGGACTATGATAGATGTACTTATCAGTGATGTCTCTTCCCAAAATAACCAGCCAGCCATGTATTTTGTTGTGATGTACCCAGGGTGTGCACTTTGGCACGCGGTCAGAAAGGGGAGAAAGCTCTTCCTAGGGAGTGACCACTGTGGACTGCTTACCTGAGAGAAGCACACACATGGACTGCTGCAGGGACAGTGGTCTGGGAAGCAGGCTCAGCAGATGTGCCTCACAGACTTTTTGCTTCACTCTGGGAGTCTGGATCTGTTAATGTGGAAAGTGACAGTCTTATAGCCGTGTGTGGCAAGAGAGAAGGACAAAAAACAGTTCCCAAATTAAACTGTGGAGCTTTCCGAACTTCCTCTGGTCTAAATCAGTTGTTTTCTTACTTGGAGTTGATCCCAGAATTACCCTCCATGGACAGATATCTTGCCACTAATAGCAACTGGAAGACTTTGAGGTTTTATGTAAAATGCCAGAGAAAGGTCTCTGTTGAGTTAATAGAAAAAATGAGGATAAGTGAGATTTTTCCATTCACTGGGAGACTGATTTTTCTAATGTGCACTTCTTTTCCTCCTTTGTCAACTGTAGGCAATAAGAAAAGCAGAAGGTATCAGGCTGCAGCTGCCTTTGTCATCCTTTGCAGACCTCATTTGTTCTTACCCCTTTCTAAGTCAAGAAACTGGGTTCTACTTCACCCTACCTGAGCTGCACTTCCTTCTTTTAGCAGCAGAAACAGCAGAAAGTAAAGCCCTGGACATGCCTTCACCAGTTTGTGTTTTATTGAAATTCTGGTGACTTGACAATGCAAGTGCCTTCAGTGACTGTTCTTCTCATGCCCTGTACCAGGGATGGATTCTAAAGCAATTTTTCAAAGCATTGCTTAAATTTCTGTTTAGAAGAACTTTGCCTCTCTGTGTTCAGATTTCATGTGGCACCCAATGAACTTTAAGCCATTTAGTAGCATATGCCCAGAGTTCTTCAGTCTTGTCCTAAGTTCAAGTGGAAGTGTTCAGCAAAATATAGCTTTTCCCTCTTTCCATACCTCTTTATTCTTGCTTATGGCTATTGAAGCTTCGTTCCTTTCTCTCATTATTTATTTTTTTGTAGATCTCAGGTTCAACTGTCATAAGTGGGTTATCACATTTTTTATATTCTTCATAGGGTGGTTTTAATATCCTGTCCAAAAATACACACTCCAGCTCATTCCAGAGCTTGAACAGTATCCAAACAGTTTCCAGTTTTAGATAAATCAAAAAGTACTACTTGGGGGCTCTCTTGGAGAATCTCATAACTCAATCAATTTGATTCTATTAAAACAAATTTCTATATGCAATTAAGTATTTTCTAGCCTGAAATACATCTTTGTTTCAAAATCAGCTGTCTTGTAAGATTACCAAAACTCCAAACTTCTTGTTCTGAAATGTTGTATGCACACATTCTGGCATATGCAAGAATACCAACAATTTTCTATCTTCTAGCAAATAAAATACAGTTGCATGGGAATTGCAGTACAATTCCTGTGCCGAAGTACATAGATGCATCCTTCAATATGCAGATGAATAAGTCTGTTTCTTTAAATATATCTGCAGAGCACATGGCCATTACTGAACATTACAGTGCATTTACACAATGATTGTGTAATGAATTCTGAGAATTCCTCTCTCTCATCTTTCCTCTTCTCTCAGTCTCTTTTTCTCTGTCTTCCTCTCTATGTCCTCCCCCAGGAAAGGGAGGTGAGTGCTGAGCTGCTGATGGTCATGGTCATCATGACACAAGATCTTCTTGTGCTCTTACTTACAGTTCTTACTGGAAGAAGTGAGATAGGATTTTACTCACTAGACAGATTACTTATGGTTTCATCATCTCACTTTTTTAGTGCTGAGCCATCCAGTACCATACTTTCTGTCTTGCTTTCATCTTCATCACACAGTAAATGTCATGGCTTTGGACATAAAAACTGTAATGTACTAATAAACCTATATACCTGTAATAGTGTCTCCAAGTCACTGTGTCCTCTAACCTCTCTTTTTTCCCTGTCTTTCTTGGTTGCATATACCACATACCAGGGTCTAGTAATAATAACCAAGTTATTGAAAGCTATCACATATAAAAACAAAGTTTTCCTTCCTCTATGCAAATCTGTCTCACTACAATGACTGCTGATGCAGAAATTCCGATCTGCTGAGACATTCCCCGCTGACCCAGTAACCCATGTTCTAATCAGCCAAGCTGCACTTTTATTTCAGGCTAGGCTGTTCTCCAGATATTTTCTTCTCAGTGTATAAATTTTAGTTAGCTTGAGAAGTATCGCCTGGGAGGGCAGTTGGTGTTTTGCCATGAAAATAGGAGTTGAGTCTGGTGCTCCAGAAAGTTCAAGTGCCTAAACAATGCTTAAAGAAGGAACTCAGTTCTGTAATAATATCCAGACTAATGCATTCTATTCTTAAACATGTAAGGAATAAAAAGTTTTTCTCCCTGTCTCAATATTAATTTCAAGATAGCTTTTAAAAATGTTGGTAGGGCATACTGTGCACACAAAATATCCCAGTTTCTACAAATTGCAAGTAGGAATTTGGACATGAATCTCTCTCCACTCTCAGGATAATGAAGGAAAAAAAAGTATTTATTTCAAACAAACTGTATTACAATTTAGTAAGATTTTGTAATCTTTTTTTATTATTATTATTCTTCCATGAAAAATAGAAATGAGAAAAATAAAATGGGTTTTAGATAAGTCTTAGAATTTAGGAGGCACATCAAAGTAGTTTTAAGAGATATTGAAGTATATACAAAGAAAAAGGGGTGTTCTGTATAGAAAGCATAGTGCTGAATATCCCCTCAGTAATAACATTCTTGTGTTCAGTGTGGTGAGTCAGTGTTTTTATTGGATAATGAAATTATGTCCATTCCAGGAGGATAATTTTTATGGATGATTTGTTGATTCTGCACTCTCAAATTTTCAGGCTCTAAAAATTGCTGCAGAGAATTGACTGCGCTCAGATCTAATTTAAATTAGTATTGCTTCAAGCAAAAGCCAGTTATTGTACCTAAATTCCTTTCCTGTACTCTCAGTAATAGGAAATATATTTTATCTTAATTTTGACCTTGAACAGACAGTGAGCCACTGTGACTTGAGTGTAGCCAGTACTGTAGCTGATGTGAAAAGTATTTTACCTTAACATTTAAAGTGACAGAAAGCTTGCTTTTCTTCCTCCTCACAACTGCTTAATTAATCTTTTAACAGTAAACTCAGATGTAGAGCTGTGCCACCAGTCTCCTGTTTCTTTTGGGAAAAGTAGAGAACTATCTCAAATCTGCTCAAACCATCTGTTTTGTTTTGTTTTTAAGAAAGTTTTTTCACACCATATAAGTGAATTTTTTAAATATAAACATTTTAGTTGAAATGGAAAAGTAAACATGAAAACAAAGTAAAACAAGGCAAGAAATCACTGGCACATGAGTTTGTGATTGGTAAGCAAATGTTTATTGCCAGTATGTTGAGGAGGTGAGCCACAGATTGGAGAGGAGAAGAGGAAGGCGGGGAAAAGGAGTAAGCTGGAGAGTGCTGCTGGGTTTGATGCCCTTAAAAATTTAACAACCTTCTTGCAGGGACAAGGGACAAATAATCAGAAAACTGCACGTTCCCCTCATCTCCTTTTCCTGGAGTCAATGAACAAACTGTGAGATTAAAAAAAAAAGTAAACAGCTGAGCCTTTTCCACCTACTCATATTTAACTTAATAATGAAATTGTCAGCAAAGCAGATACCTGGAATTCTCAAGGCTGGAACAGTGTAGCTGAAAGGCTTAACAAAACCCAAACAATAGCAGACACTCATTATCCATCAGGGCTTCTGTGTGCCCTCTATTTAATTAGTACACCTTCAAATCCACCAGACTGATTTTTAAACTTTTAAAATTAATTTATGTTTTAACCAGTTCCAGGGAAATCTGTGAAGGTGATTAGGAAGCCAGATATTGCTCAGATATAGCAAAATAGAGAGTTAGAATTTGTTCCAGTGGGACTTCTTGTCTGATTTTTGAGTTCCTGTCCTAATCTGGGTGGAATATTGTTGCATTTTTTTCTGGAGTGTAAATAATAAGGATGGATAAAGAAATTAATCTTTTCTTTCAGATGCCACTTCTCCTTTTTTTAATATATTTTCATCTGCTGTACCCCTCCGAAAGCAGCTTCTTAAAAATATTCTGTAGCTCAAGGTAATCTCCTCAGATGGAAACAAAAAAAATTATTTTTCCAGTGGGGAGAAGAATGGATTTCAGTTCCATCAGTGCAGCCCTTTCATGCCTGTTCTAATAGATTAGGTCAGATGAGCAGAGTTTGGCTACTCATTCTTTTAGACTTAACACAAAGTTTTGAATTGTGTTTCCTTGTATGATGCAATGAAATTATGTATTGCAAAATGAAATTTTATGTATTTTATGCAAAAATTGCCTTTTTTTTTTTTTAACAAGTTTCTTCATGTGGGTAAAATTCTGTTAAGTTTTCATTCAGTGCAAAACAAACAAAACATAAAGAAGAAAGAAAGGGTAATTCCCCAACTTCCCACTCTAGGAACTTGTGGCATACTTGTTTGGAAATCACTCCTATGTTGAGATTTATCCTTCATCTGGACAATTTAGCACTGGTACGAGACTGAGATTAGCAACCGAGAACTGCATACTTACTCCTGCATGTCACAGGGAGTCTGAATTAAGTGCTGCTTGTCAGCAACTTTATTTGACATAGATGACTCAGACCACTGTTTGAGGCACAGAACTGGGCATTTTGAAAGCTCAGCCTCATTTTGTCTTAGTGATGAGAAATAACAGAAAATATTAGTTGGGGAGTAATTTTTAAATATGCCCTTGAACTTTTTAATAAATTGTGTTAGGGTTATGTTAACAACAGCTATTCTAAATATTAAAAAAAAAATGCTTACTTACAGGAAAGTAAAATCTTTGACACTGAATTCCAGGTGTGTCTTTGGGTTAAGATGTTGTAGCAACTACAGAAAATAGTAATATGATGCCTCTTTGTATTTATTGTTGGCTTGAGTTATTTATTTGTGCTTCCCCCATATTTTCCTATCTTCCTGCTGTAACCACTGTGCAGAAAAGGATATGTGATAGCTATCCACTTAAAAAACCAGCTTATAGGGCAGTTCAGTTTTCCAGTATACCTCAGTTCCCTGGAGTTACTTTCATCCCTTCCGAAACCAGGAAATAATGTAGTTCCTCAGGAGTGCCCGATTATCTGTGATTTTCAAGGCAAAGGCATTTGGCTATATCAGTAAAATAATCTGATAAGCGTCCAAACTCCTAGAGACTTAACAGAAGTTATATGCCTGTTGAGATTCATCATCACTTGCTTCTAGGAAGCGGGAAAATAGTTTGGGAGATTGTGGAATAATGGTATGCCAAAGAGACTTGCAATTGTTAGGGTTTTTCAAGTAAAATCATTTTCATCTAAAATCACACTAAAATTACATATCGCTTTCCTACAGGCCTATTTTAACTAATAATTTACACGTGTAGGAGTTGAAGGTTGTATTATTTTTAAGAAATTGATGGAGATAGGAAGCTGTAAGTGTACCTATGCTGCCATCTTCTGGTGCAGTTAGTGGCCTGCACCGATCGTTTCTTCAACATCTGTACTAAGTGCATGGTGAGGATACTGTCTTATAATTTATTATCTGCGCTTTTTTTCAACAGGAGTGTGATCAAGTTCATATAGATGATGTTTCTTCTGATGATAATGGACAAGACCTAAGGTAAGATACAGCATTTGTTTCATTTTTCTTTTTCTTCAAAGATTAAATAAATTGAGAATGTACAGGAATACATTGTATTTATTTTTACTGTATTTTGGGTGTTTGCAGTACCTACAGTTTTGCAACTGATGGCTTCCATGCAGCTGCAAGTAGTGCAAACCTTTGTCTGCCAACAGGTGTAAGAGGAGGGGTTGACTGGATGAGGAAGCTGGCTTTCCGTTACAGAAGAGTAAAAGAGTTGTATAATACTTACAAGAACAACATAGGAGGTGAGTTTAATTGTCAAAACCAATTTAGAATGCTGATCAGGTTGAACTGCATGGCAATGAACTCCTGCTAAGGGAATGTACCTTGGAATCCACGGCATGAATGGAAAGTGATATGTGATTGAACCCTGGGGCTATTGAAAGCTACTGAGTTAACAGCAGAGCCAACACTGTGCGGATGTGCAGGAGAACCGGAGATGGAGAAAACAAGCAGGCTTCCATTTTGCTTCCACAGTGTCCATTTTTCTCCTTCAAACTCATCTTGGCCATACGTACCTTGCTGATTGGTTGAGCCACTTGTTCTACGTCAAATGCTGTTATTCTAGAAAAGAGATTGTATAGATACCATAGCACAATTTGGTTGTGTCTGGCCTTTTCCATCCTACCTTTTCATGATCTGCTTGGTAAAAACACACTGTCTGATGAACTCTCTTCTGAGTACCTGCTAGTCTGTTTTCACCAGGAGATGCAAGAAAACTCTAGCACTGCCATGCCACTAGCCCTTTTTGTTGAGTCTGTAGCTTAAGCAGTTCATTTTGTTAGGAAGAAATCCTGGTCGTGTTTGGGCCAGGAGCTTTCCTGTTACTCTTTTCATTCATGGACTCACTCCTGTCTGTGTCAGGAGGCTTGTAGGAAATCAAGCAGAACTGAAAGAATCTGTTCTGGAGAGTCCTGTGTGACTTGCAGAGACAGACAGCCCTCTTCTGAGAAGGGAATGTGTCAACTGACTCCCTCAAGAAGAGGCTGTGAGAACAGGGAATGCTTACAAGTCTTCAAGTATTGCTGCAGCCACAGTTGAGGATAAGATGAAGCCAACCCAACTGGGAAGGTGTCCAAGAAAACACTGTCCTGTTCTGTAGCATGGGGGCTTTCAAGTCATCTGAAATTTATTTCAGAGGAATCTGAACCTCAAAGTAAAGCTCACCTTCAGCAAAACCAGACAGTTTGGTGTTCTTTTAGCACTTCCTGCAGTGTCTCAGAAATGGGAAATAGTGCAAGTAATATGGACAGTGATTTAGTCATTACTTTCAGCATTTTCTAAATTATGTAAATCTGGAATATATATTTTTACTCTTGGTAGTTCAAAGTCTTTACTTACCACAGGAGGAAGCAATAGGACCAAAGGGTGATAGTAGATAAGTGGCTTTTACTTGCCCTGCCTTGCCCTTCATTGGTGTCATAAATAGAGTTTTTATATACTAATCATATGTATATATTAATAATACTTGAAATTGTATTATCAAAAAATTTACTGAGTTTTTTTTCTTTCCTAATGCATCTAAGCTGTTGCACTTCATAAAACCTTTAATAATAATAAGGCTTTTATTCTCTCCCACAAATCCTGCTTCTGAAATATATTCTATCCTTAGCAGGATGGAATGTTCCTTCATTCATCCTCTACTTAACTTTTTTAATCTTTTTAACACATATGTATCTATTTACTTCAAAATAGCTGTTAGAAGGGAACAGAAGGCTAGATCAAACTAGGTATTTTTAGGTTGCTTCTTTTCAGATTTTTGAAGACAGTCATCACCACTTCTTGGGAACATAGAGTGTGAAAGAGAAGAGGGATACTAAAGGTCATGAAGCCTGCTTCCCTGCTCATCCAGGGCCAAATCTAAACTTAAAATAGCTTGGTTCCAAAGAACTCATCTCAGCATTCAGTAGGCTTTGGGCATTTTTTAAAATCTGGCCATTTATGTCCAGAAGGAGAGTTTAAGGTGCTTTTAAGGGCTAACTGAGATATGGGAACATAAGATGTACAGCCGTTTCAGGGCTGTAAATGCTATAAAAGAAGCGATAGTTACTAACTATAATGGGACATGAACAGCAAGTCATCAGCAAACAAATGTATTTCCATATGTGTAACCTGAGGTTCACCTATATACAAAGTCATCATCAGGGCAGTTTTAAACATATGCAGGTACTGCAAAGGCAAGTGTATTCTGAAGTGTCTTCTTTTGTGAGTCTCTGCCTGTGATCCTGAGGGTGTGGATCTCCTTGTCCTCTGATAATTAGAGAGTAAGATATATGTGAGAAGTCCATTGAAAAAATATGTATTTCTGAGAGGTATACTTTGAAACATAGTAAAATACCCTGAACTGACAAAAATAAAAATCAGATGACTAATTATTAGTATCTGCAATACTCACTGACATTGCTTGATATAGTGGAGTGCAAATAAAAACAGAGAGCAATTTACTGAGGCTTGAAGACAACAATTTCTCTTTAATGTTTTTTCAAATTCTAGTGGAATCTAAAATAGTAACAATGGTCATAAAGTCTATACATCACAGCTAATTACAGAATTTAATTTTTCTTTCTTTCTTTCTTTTCTTGCTTTTTCACATGGAAGGACTTCTGGGTCCTGCTAAAAGAGATGCATGGTTGCAATTAAGAGCAGAGATTGAAGCTCTGACAGACTCCTGGCTAACAAATGCGCTTAAATCATTATCAATTATCAGCACAAGGTAAGTATTTGAGTATACTGTGAAAATGTTTTTAGTTTTGGACTTGTAATGGCTATTTTTTGACATGTTAGGTTGCAATACATTAGTGATTTTAAAGAAGGCACTAATATCACTTTTGAATAGGATATGGGAAAAATTCCATGGAAAGTGGTTTCATTTTCAGTGATTCCAGCATTTATTAAAGATAGTATTAAATATCTTCTAAAATGTAATAAATGTTACAGTGCACATTGAAAAGGTTTTGTAGAATTCTGAGAAAGCCTTTAATTTATTATCTTCTGGGCAGCATCCTTTGAATTCCACATCTCTCTTTTCTGTCCTTTTAATGTTTATGCCTATTCACCATGCTACCTAAATACTGTATAGATCACAGAACACAAAATCTTTTTCCTTCTGTCCTTATAGACAAATCAGTATGCTTAAGCATATAGCTAAGTTTTCAGAAGAGCACAAATCTGTTTTAACAGAGTTAAAAGTCTGGGTTCCTAGGAAGGAGACAAAAAATGCATTGTTCCTTTGAAATAATAAAACTGTGAAAACTGCTGATTCTTAGTCAGCCCTGCAATGTGTCTTACAGAAAACCTAAAAAATTCTGGATTTAAATCATAAAAAAACCCCCAGTGTTAAGCCATCTCATCTTCTGAACATCTCTGGGAAAAGTCAGCATCTATTGAAAAGAACAAATTTGGAAATATGTGAAAAACTTATTTTAAATATAAAAACTTTTGCAATATGTTTATCTCTTAATTGTTGTTTATTTAACAGTGTCTTAAGCACTTCAAGAGAAAAAAAAAAAGAAGTGAAAATTTGTGTAAACTGTTGTGTTTAGCTCTTCATTTCTTTCTGAATTGCTAGTCTTCAAAAAGGCATTTGGTAATGAAGGCCAGTTAAACACTGGTGGATGAACCTGGAAAACTGTTATCAGTTTCTCAGGACTGTTAAATAATAGTCTTTTGTCTTGTCTTCAAAGAATTGTACAGATATAAATCTTCAGAAAGCAACCCCTGAGTCAGCTAAACATCACCTCTATGTTACTGACAAGAACTTGAGATACATTAAGACAGAAGAGCAGCCTATAGTCTTGCTTGGAGTTTGTGGAAAAACCAGGAGGAAAAGTCACAATTATTTCCTCCGTGTTCACATGGTCATGCTGATGATCCATCCTAAAGCAGCCTGGCTCAGAATTTTCTGCTGCGTAACTGCTATCACACTTCTCCATTCAGGTTTTCATCCTCACTATTTGATACATTAGCTCGTTAACGTGATCATTCTTATCTCTCCTTCTTCTCAGAAATATTCTTATTCTTGAAACATTAAGAAAGTGATGTCACTGTACAGAAATCTGCATTGGCTGTTTATTTCCCCTCAAGACAGGGGTAACAAATGATGCTTTCACTTTCTCCTAACACTTATCTTTTGTCTGGTAGCTACTGCCAAGTAATTGCCAGCATGAAAACAGTGCTTTCAAAGCATTAGAATGCCTGGTTTTGGAGGTAGTTGGTTATCTTAAATGTCTGTATTTTAGTGAACCCATCTTCAAGGACTTGTGTTTTATAAACCAGATTGGAATATTTCCTAGACATCAGTACTGCCCATTTCTCAAAGGATTTTGCCAAAAGTTTTATTTATATTTTTCTGGAAGTGATAGTGCTGAAGAGCTCTGCTGCGTGAGTGAAAGTAAATGTTTAGGAATCCTGAGTATGGTCTCAACAGATGATTCACCTGGTCAGCATTTGGTTAATGATCTTAAACTATTTGAACTCAAACAATTTCTCTTATTTTAGGAGTAACTGTGTAAATGTGTTGGTAACAACAACTCAGCTTATCCCAGCACTTGCAAAAGTTCTGCTATACAGTTTAGGAGGCGCCTTTCCTATTGAAAATATTTACAGCGCAACCAAAATAGGTAAGAAACTTATTCTTTCATCCATTCTGACTACATTGTATTTCCAATATTTTTTTTTTTACAGTAATGAATGGATTCCAAGCCACTTCCCTGACACGAACAGTGAGAGTAATAAGATTTAGGCAATGCATATGTTTTGTCATTAAATTACAAATTCAGCTTATTTTCAATGATGCCTGAAGGAATAAAGGTCTCCATACTGATAAAAAGCATCAGAAACTCCCAAGTATGGTGCAGAAAAAAACCCAATATGTGCAGAAAAGAATGAAGAAAAGTGGTTTGTGAATTGAAATCTAAGCAGAACTTCTATTAAAATAGTCTCTGCTGTGACCTTCAGCTCTGTGTAAGCTCAGCCACTGCTTTACAAGATTTTTCTGAAAGCACAGTACACCAGTGATGGTAATGACAACTGTTACCAACAGAAGCTGTGTTGATGGATGCCACAAGGGCACTTGCCTATTCTGTTGATAACTGTGTACTTCTTCTGTAGAACAGTTTGGAAACTCATGACTTTAGGAAATCGATCCAAAATTTTCTTGTAAACCAAGAGAAATTATCAGTCTTGTGCAAAGTGACACGGCCTACAATGACAGAAAATTCTGGTACATTTCATGATTTACCAATTATTAATTCAAAATGCTTAATTTCTATACCTATGACACCTTATATAACATAGAGTATGACACTTGATTGACAAAATCATTACAATATATTTCCTAAATGATCTTCACAAGTGAAAAAACAGTGCATATTCTAACAGTGTCAGCAAAAACTATTACCTCAGTCATCCTTTAACTAGCTGTAGCTGTCATCTAGACAGAAATGCCTCAAATACTTTAAACACTTCAGGCACAAAGTATCCCAAATACAACATGGTACTGAGCAGCCTCTGGAATGAATGTCATCTGTCATACAGCCTGTACATGTTGGATTCAGTCACTGAGATTCCCCTCGGACCAAAAGAAGGAGCATTAATAGTGCCAACAACACAGAAGGGGGTGGTGAAGTGAAGCACAGTCTCTGAAGGCTCTCTTGAAGTAATTCTGCACCAGGAATTCCTTCTGGGAACAGAGTGGCCGCTGTTACGCCCCTGTCAGGAGCACAGCAAACTCTACTGGGTACAAGATCTCTCTCTATCTTTCACCTCAATGATCTCTGCACTGTGCTGAGCACAAGACGATAATTGCAGCTGTTGCTTGCACACACTGAAATCTGGTCCTCACACGACAGTTAACAGACATGATGCTTTTCATAATCATAAGCCCTTTTTTGTGGTCCATCTGAAAAGAAAAGCAAGAGGGGAGCAGTAGGAATCAGACGTCTAGAAATCATGAGCTTGTGAAAAGTGATTCAAAACCTGGGTTGGGGATAGACATAATAACAAACAAGGTAAAAAGCTATTGCAGAATGGAAAGAAATAGTTCCTCTACGTTTATGGGAGGTATGACAATAGGTGATGATTTCTTTGCAGTAGGGCATGTTTAGGCCACATGTCAAAGCAAAGCTTCCTACAGGAAAGGGTTAAATATGCAGCTCACCCATGGAAACAGTGAAATCATCATATTAGGACTGTTCAGGATCGATCACACAAGCATTTGTTGGTAAACCTGAACCTGCAGCGTAATGAGAAGATGACTTTGCTTGGTCCCTTTTAATCCTGTTTACTGTCCTTACTGGCTTAGCCTGCTTGCTTCCACATTTCTCAAAAAAAAAGGCAAATACTTCATGGAAGATCTCCCAGGAACCTTTTGTCTAAGTTTATTTTGCTTGTCTATTGTTCTTTGAACAGGTTTTCCATTGCTACATCACTCATTGTTGCAGATACATAAGAATTAAAATTTCTGCTTTTCTTCAAGAAATATTACTAGAACAGTAGGGAAATATTTAAATTCAATTATTCATGCACTATCTATTCATTTTTGCAGTTCGGCTAATTCCTTTATCTTAGTGGTTTCCTGTACATATTAAGAAAGAGATTTAGTTTTACCTGGAACAGCTCTTTCACTGAGGGAATTAATTGCTTCTTAACATTTTTTGGCTCTCAAAACCAACACTGGGAACTTCTAAAAAGTAGTAGTAGCAATGTCTTACCACTGCAATAATCCTTTGTAGGGCTTCATCATAACTCACGTGATAGCTTGAATAAGTAGTGCATTGTTTTTCAGGCAAAGAGAGCTGTTTTGAGCGTATAGTGTCCAGATTTGGCACTAACATAACTTATGTTGTGATTGGAGATGGCCGAGATGAGGAACATGCAGCTAATCAGGTAACTTCACTCTGAACTCTTATCTCATTTATCTTCCAGGAAAAGAAAGTTGCTTTGAACGAATAATGCAAAGGTTTGGCAGAAAAGTAGTATATGTTGTAATTGGGGATGGTGTAGAAGAAGAACAGGCAGCAAAAAAGGTAACCTGTCTCCTGAAATGTTGGTGTGATACATAGCTACTAATGCAAGCCTGTTTGCATTTCTGTCAGTGTTGCACAGTGGCAGAATGACAAATCATTTCAGTCCACAGATGCAAGGCAACAAGAGCATGATGAGATCAAACCTTAAAGTAAAATGAACCATTTGGATTCTGGCATTTGCTTCACTTCCATTTGGAAAGAAAACAAACAAACAAACAAACAAACAAAAGGCAAAATTATTTTAAAAATAAATAAAAAAATATTGCAGCAAAACTGTTCAACAAGCTTCAAGCAAATTGACCATAAGCAGAAGAGATAGAAAGGGCTTTGACACAATGGGAAAGAAAAAGGGATGAATTACATGAGGGAGGTTTCAAGAGAAGTATGACAGAGAATGTGGAAAAACATCTAAAAGACAGTGCAGATTTTTTGCTAATGTACATGTAGTTTACTGGAGCAAATGTAATGAACATATAATTTGGTTCAAGAAGAACTACCTGCAAAAGTAAAAAAACCACAGCATAGAGATTTTGCACCAAGTCCCTGTTTCTAAAAAAGAACTGTTTCTTTAGAAATATTTGATTTTACCATGTTAATGTTTCAGTTCTAGATTTCACTAGATGAGTTTTCAATGTTCAGAAATGGGTCCAATTAGTAATTTGCACCATACTTCCCAGTATGAAGTGTGCAGGAGCTGAAAAGTTTTGCCTCACTATTTCTGCACAGGAGAAGTGATACATATATCACTGTTCTAGGAGCAACAAAATAAAGTGCTCTGTTAGCTTTGTAGCTGGAATGGAAACAAAACAAAAATAATGAAAATGCTCATTCCAAATGGTTCCTTAATATAGGTACAGTACTGGTGATGGGTCTTCTATAGTTTGTGCTAAACAAAGGTGATTGGTTTGTGTACTTTCCAGTTTGGCATGCTTTTTTCTTAACATTGGCTATATTGCATGGATAGATAGAGATTTCAGAGAGCTGGATGAATATAGCACATTACAAATAGATCTGAACACAACATGACAGTATGTTTGGTTTTTTTTCTATTCCGATGAATACCTGAAGGAGTAAAGTACATGTATCTGCATCTCTCACAGACACTGATGCTTTCTGCAATACACACTGCTGCTTTTCAACCAGAAATGTGTCATTTTCCTATCCAAAGAGATTTCTTTATCCCCCCTAGATGGAGAAAAATGTAATTCAACTCTGTTTTAAAGTGTTGTGTGTGAAGCCACTTTTCCTGAAATTCTTACATCCTTTGAAATGATCACTCAGTATTTTGCAAGGTCTAATAACTGGAGCAGAAAGAGATTTCCTATTAATGCTCCTTTGTATGGGTTTACATGCTAATGATAAGCAAATAGACCTTACTAAATAACAGGCTCTTTCCAAAGAAACTGTTAAGAAAGATTATCTAATTATTGAAACTTCAGTAGAACTATTAAGCTCAGATCTATTTTGGTCTGATTTTTGTCAGTACTTTACTAGCAAAAATCAATCCAGAAACACAGTGGTGTAAAATATGTGGTGGTAGTCTGAATAGCCTTGTGTGTCATATACTGTGTCACTGTGTTCATCTTTGCTGACCTTTTACCCCTCTAACAAACACAGCACAACATGCCTTTCTGGAGGATATCCAGTCATTCGGACCTCTTGGCTCTCCATCAAGCACTGGAACTAGAGTATTTGTAACTGTGTTCTAAAGTTGGCAATCCTTTTTTTTATATATATATATTTCAAGTACACTGAATTTTTATGTGTGATTCAATGCCTTTGGCTTTACACATATGAATTGTCTTAAGAAGGGAAGAAATATTTGGAATTAAAAATTCCAAATTGAAGAATTCAGATTGCTGAATGGAGTTAAAATGTTAGTGCTACATAAGGAAGCTCTATGGTCTTATACATGCAACATTTTTTAATGAATTAAAACTGTGGAGGTTGCTGGTACACACCAAGTGAGCCCTGACAGGAGTGAACAAAGGACTTGAACTGGCAAAGCACAAACAGGCGTTTTCCAGACGACAAGGTGGTGTTCAACAACATTCCTCAAAGTGGGATATATTCTCAGCACTGAGGTTTGAACCAGACTTTAGCCTACCTAACCCAGAAAATCTGAATTGGAATGCACTCAGACTGTATAATGACAATCCTGTCTAGACCTGTAATTTGTGTAAATTATTGATGAAAATAATTTACTGTGACTTTATTAGCAGCTGATTTTGGAAGTGGATGCAATTTTTCTTTCTTTTGGGGGGCAAGGGAGGGAGAGGGTTATATAATATTGTCTCTTTTATAAGTTTGGCAAACAGAATGTGCATAATGATGTGTTGTGCCTTAAAGAGAAGACTGTGTTTGTGTGTTATAATGTAATTTTGGTTTAAAACTATGTAGATAAACAAAAAAAAAAAAAAACCAAAAAAAACCACCTTTGTTATAATTTTTGACATGACCAAATTTGAAATTCAAAGAAATCAAAGGGCAGGACTGCACCAAAGCATTTAAGTATTTGTTGCAGTAAGAAAAAATAATAAAGGAATGTTTGTGTTTTTATTTGGATTCTGAATAATTCCACTGATTGTTTGAGGAAAGTTAAGAGTAAGTTGCGAGGTTGATACTGGGGACCGCTACCTTGAAAGCTCGAAAAAAGGTTTTAACACCTTCAGCATCATTTCTTGATTCTCCAACAAAGAACTAAGAGCCATATTCATGAATTACTTAGTCCACCGAAAGCCATACAGTGAGTGTATCTGTTGTGTATAAAAGAAGAAATTTCCATCCAGCAGACAAAGTGTGCAGGTTGCGTTACTTGGAGGTGAAAATGTGGAGTTAAGCCCAGATGGGAAATAAAACGTAAGTCCATTAGGAATTAAAATTTACTAAAGAATCTTTCACCAGTCAGATGCACAAATTATTCTACTTTCAGCACATTCAGGAGCAACACAAGCTGCTGAAATTGCTGGCATGATGACATTGACCATTTCAGGAGCACAATCCACTTTGTGCAACAAATCCATATAACAGTGTTTTGGTAGCTTTTCAATTCTTTTCCACATTTAGGTGTTATCTCTTTGGGTCAACATGATTTTCCTCACCCATTTTTGATTGCACAACAATATTACACAGGGACAATGCAAAATGTTTTCCAATAAGAAATTTCAATAGCGTGTCAGGCACCTGAGGAGAGGATAAGGAGGGCACTGTTATGAAGAAATACTGAGAAATATATTGCCTTAATTTTTATAATTTCTGTTAAAATTTACACTCCATACAGTGATAATTACCTTGCGAGTTTTGAACATGCTACTGTTCAGCTTTGGAAAATGAGCAAGGTCCATATTGCACATGGAATCCCTAGTGCTCCACGTGCAGCTTGAGCACTCTGAAACACCAGCAAGTGGTTCATCTCTCATAGCAGAAGATGGAAAATGCTTTCTGATTTTTATCACTGTACATTGAGACACCTGAGGTTGCCTGTGTTCTGACTGCATGAAGAGGTGTGTGCAAGAGAAGATGTTAGATGTAAACTCCGGGATGCCTACACAAGCACAGCAGTCAGCACTCAGGTGAAGAGCTTCCCATTCCATGCTGTGAGTCCACTGTATGTCTACTTACCAGGCAGTAACTTTGTTGATTTAAACTTTGTAGGTTATGTGAAAGTAAGTTGGTAGGTGAAAGCCTGGAGCCACTAAAAGTCCAAGTCAAAACTCCTATAGGAATTCATAAAAATGGGATTTCTTTGCTCTGTTGGAATTGGACACACAAGTCACCATACAACAAACTATAGTAATTTGTTATCACTGGGCAGTTTAAAGCCATTACATGAGACTTATCACATATTAAATCATTATACACTAGCTATTGGGTAATAAATTTGTGTCCAAAAAATAAAAGTGGCACATACTTTCTTTATATTTACAGTACCTGTCCAGTCAAATTTGGCCTGGAAGTTAATTTTTCATTAAAAGCTGTAGTACCAGCTTTTTGTAGTTTTTCATGTGAGCAAAAACATGTTTCCACTTGAATAGAAAAAGAGTTCAAACAAAGCCCTGCTCAAGTTCCAGCATCATAAGATTGCATGAGAATCTCAACGTGAAAGCCTTTATAAAGTAAAAAAATTGGTATGGTGAACTAGCTTCTTTTTCTTTTTTCTTTTTTTTTTTTTTTTTGGACAAGTCATAGTGTAATTTAAGTGCATGAAGCAATATTATTTCACAAGTTATTTGTTCAGCCTTTCAGTATTCTTTTCCTAATCAGATGTAAGAACAAACAATAACCCAGCAACAACCGTCCGTTCTTATAACAGGTTTGCAGTGCCTTGGTTGGAGTTGTGCTTAGCTCTCTGTGGCAGGTATAGCTCAATTATTTATACTGAACTTCTACAGAGGAGATGGAGGCAAAAGGAGGGAAGTTTCACAGAGCATGACAAAGTTCTGATATGATTTGGATTCTGTGTGCTACCATAGCAGAAGTTAATTATAAAAATAAATAATCCACAAAAATGTACATCCAAAGAAAATTCAAGGATTTAGCTCAAAAGCCTTCACAGTACTACAATTATAAAACAAAATTCCAGAGCACAAATACTCACTTGCTAAGCAAAAATTCTTACATAGCTTTAAATAAAAGTACATGCCTGCCTTGTAGAGAGAAATTAATATATTTTCCTGCATGAACAATACAGAGGAGAAAATAACCAAGGCAGAGACATAGTCATGCCAAGCTGTTCCAGATGGGCCTAAGTAGATTAAACTGAAAGCTGGTCCTTTTGACATGGAGTGCATCTAATTCAACAGCATATTTATCAGAAACTGCCTTCCCTTCAGCCTCTCCTCAACAACCAAGATTGCGTACAGTGTCAGATTTGCAAGTATTTCGGGCAAATGAAGTACAGAATACGCCCTTTGCTGATACTCTAGCCATTTTCAGTCAGTACAGAACTTGAAGGTTCATTAGACATTTGACTAGTCAGCTTGTCGAATAAAAATACAGTGTGATCACAGTCATAAGGTAGTATCTGACAACTCCATGCAGTTCAGTGTATCAGTAAAAGAGGACAGGCAAAACTAAAAGCAATGCTTCTTTTTAGATGCCTATGGAGGTTGTGCACAAAGCTGTAGGTGGCAGCCAGCTCCCAAATCTGATTTCATTAGAAACCAGCGTGAGCAGCAGTATTTGGATCTAAAGCAGACGTTGAGTATGTTCCAGTGTAAGCACTGACGAGGGAGATGAGGCCAAATCAAAATCCTGTGTACAAGCACACTTCATCTCAGGGCTGTGAGGTTGCATCAAGATCCAGGGTTTTGGTTCAAAAGTCATCTCTGCTTTACAGGATTGGCACCAGGCATATGCTCTAAATGAATATGGTGTTAAGATTCTCTGAAGAGGAGCTGAAGTGACACAAGCCAAAATCCCAGCAATAGCAGCATCTTGGAGATATAATTGAAGCCAAGATTCTCTGTCATGTATTAGCAGATTATAGTTTATTAGGGCCTACATAATTTAAGAAAATGTAAATTAAAATTAAAAGCTTGTAAAATTATGTACATCTTTACTATTTCTCAATAAATACACTTGGAAATGTAATTTTCTGCACTATACCATGTTGTAAGTTTCTTGGTTTGTGGCTGAAACCCTCCGTAGACCCCACCTCGTACAGGAACTGTGACTTTGGACTCAAAGTATGTCCATGCTGCCTTTGTGGTTCGTGCCTGGTGCAAGCCAGCACCCATGTTGTCTGCTTAGAGACCAGCTCCCCTCCATACTGTCTGCAGGGTGCAGCCTCTAGAGGGAATGTCCCTCTGCTCTGCTCTGAGGTTTCCTCACCAAGAGTGCTGCTTGACTTGCTACAGATGCAGCCTGAGCAACAGCTAGCACTTTTGTTACTGTGTCCTTGCAGTAAAATACAGATCAGTTTGATGGTCTAGACACATAGTATTCATTTAAATTCTTACCAGTTCACTTACTGATGTTATGCTAGTGTTCTTATGGGCATGGGTTATTCAGGAAATTAATGGGGAGCATTAGAAATCTGAGAAAGCCAAAACATCTCAACAGTCTGCTTTTGCAAGTTAGTTTCTCTACCAGTTTCAAGACTTGATTTTCCAAGAATGGAATCTCTGACTTGAAACCACTAATAAAAAATGAGGAAGGAATTATTTTTTTACTGGTTGTGGAAAAAAGGAAGAAAGGGAGAAAACACCAGAAAGTTTGACAAATTGATTTTCAGATGGACAAGCAAAAAAAATTCCTTTGTTACAAAGAACACCATTTCTCAAATTTGCCAGATGAATTAGTCATCAAACATTGATCTAAACATGGGTTATTAGGACATGATTTAAATGAACTATATCATATCAAGAAGTTGGGCTGAATGGAGGTTAATTAGACTTGATTTTTCTGCTGTCCCTGGGAAAATGAAGTACTGCAAAGGAGCAGCAAATGGAAAGTGTTTCATGTTTCCTAGGCTACTACAGAACCTACTGAGCCCTTCACCAGGAAGCACACACATTTTTACATGAAAAAAAACAACTGGAGCTATTTGGAAAATATTAGAAATTGTTGACTCATTGAAACCAAAATGTGCTTTGGGACTGCACACATCAGCGTCGTTGAATGGAACATTTCTAGTACTGTTTAGAGAAAGAATGAATCAGGAGCCCACCAGATCAGCCAGAAAAAAGTCTGAGCCATTTCAGGAGTCTGGTGACTATGGGTCTGGGCTGGAATATCAAGCCTCTTTGCTTTCAGGCTGTTTGAAAGTGCATAAGAGCCATCCCAGCCATTTGGCAACTGAGCTGTTTGCTTTTAGCAACCCATGAGGGCATGGCAATTCACAGCCACATGACATCTGCCACATGAGGACAGTCAGATAAATTAATTCTCCAGGAAATAGTTAGATGTTATGGTAAAACCTTAGTAACAGCTGCAGTTTCTTCAATCCATTGCCATTGCAATGGGCTAAAAAGTTGATTATCATTTATTTATCTCTGTGCATATATGTATACTATTCTTTTCTCATGGAATAATGTTTATTTGGTGACAAGGTGAAGTGGTGTACAGAGACTGAAATGACCATCTTCTGAGTGTGGTTTTTAACAACATATGAATATTCTCTTTCACCAATGCCGAGTGCTGTCCGAGTGATGAAAACTACATGCATATTGCACTGTGAAACTTTCATCAGCATAAAAACTGGTGCTTCTGGTGGAAGGATCACTGCTCCTGGTGCTCTGTGACTGTCTCTGTGCCACCTTCTTCAGACAGTCCTGCTCCACCACCCTCAGGCTGTGCTTTGCATCAGAAAGGTTTCAGACAGGACTGGAGGTGCTGGTCAAGCCACCAGCTTAGTGCCCTCATACACAACTAATTCCTGCTGGCAGGAAACAAGATAGGAACAAGAAAATGCTTTTTTATTCCTGTTTTAGCTACAGGGTGTAGGAGCTGCTAGTGTAACCTGGCATATCCCTACAGTACCTGATCCCATTTCCTTTATTCAGGTGCCCTGTTCAGGGAGGGCAAGGTCTTTGCAGGCAGTCCCTTGCTGCCCTTGTCAGCATGCCCAGCTCTCCAGACAGAGCAAGGCTGCCCATCACCTTGCTAGGAGGTTTGGTGACTTGGGAGGCCTCTGCCTGTATCTCACCAGCATGTCCCATGAGCACTATGCAGTGCTATCTTTACAAGAGTGCATCAGCTTCAAATGCTATCTGTCTCACATGGAAAATGTTTTAGTTTCAATCATTTTTATGCTACAAGCCATGACTGGAGCATGTGTTACACTTCTGCAGCCCATGCAAAGGGGTATTTTCCAGAAACCCTTAATGACATCTGTGCTTCATGATCACTCATACTTAAAGCAAACAAAAAAAAAAAAGAGAGAAACAATGGGGTAGGGAGGAGAATGGTGCTCAAACTGCATATGCACACTGATTTATGACATGCGATCCTATTCTCAGCAATCACCACAGTCCACTGACACATGGCAGCTGAGGGAGGTAAGGTAATTAGCAAAGCCCTACTTCTCCTGTTACTCACTTGAAGCTAAAATGAGGGGTTTATTGCAAGCCCTGAACAGTCTTGATGAAGAACATACTCAACACTGAACTCCTTGGTGGCCAAGACAAAGCCTGCCTAGGCACCCAGCCCCCACAGACAGTTGAGAGGGGAAGAAGCAGAACCTGCCCAGGTCCCTTCTCAAGGTAAGCACCGACTCACTCACTTGGCCCCTTGCCTTGGCCACCACAACCGTGCTTGCCATCATCCCAGTTGGAAAAAGGCAATGGCCCAGACAGCATTGCCCTTGAGATCAGATCCCAGAGACCAAGAAGTGCAGCTCCTAGTACTGAATTATCTCTGAGTTGCTTTTATACCCTCCTTAGACTAAGGTGGTTCTCAGTGGAACAGGGGCCCTAGCTGAGAGAAACCTATTCACAGGAAAAAAAACCCAACACCTAATTTGGGCCCCCAAGAAGCCAAGAACTGCTCAGCCCAAAAGGTATCCAAGCACTTGCTAGTGTTTTTATCTTTAACTAAATGCTCACAGTGAGGTTTGTTTTTTTTTTTTTCTGTGGTTAAACTGCAGTGTCTTAAAACAAGTTTATTTATAATGGAAAGGCTGATTCAACCTTCACTCTAATAACGGAAAACACAACAGTAAAATGAAACAACAAATCATTGCTCTGACAGTAATGACACGCTTGCTTAGACATTTATCTGTCATTTCACAGGGCAGCAATCTTATGGTTGAAAAGTCTTGTTTTAAACTTCATGTCGGAGAAGAAATTTCCAAGCCCTGGCCTAAATTGCCAAAATTGCCTCATTTAGCAGATGGTAAGATTGTTCTTAATTAATGCATTAATTTTCATTCTTAAAGACTAGTAAATGCAACTTATATGACTTTCCTCCTGAAAGCTAAATTTATTAGCTATAAAACATAGAGGCTGTGCCAGCTGTTTCAAGGAGATTATATCCTCTATTTCCCCCATTTTCTAACTGTTTTCCACCAGTATCACCTGGGTGGCTCTTCTCCTCTCTATAGAAATCTTCAGAGTGGGCAACAGCTTTCTCCTCTCCCTTTTATACCTCCATACATTTTCATGATGAAGGTTTCTTTCTTTCACCTCCTTTTAAAAAGCAGGAAGGCTGCTACTTGTTTGCTGAAAATGACTTTAAATTCATCAGGTCTCCCAGACCTAATAAAGTGACATGTTTACAATGTTAAAGGAAATCAGGTGTTTTAATGTTAAATGAAAAAAAACATATTTATGTAGTGTTATAATAATACCATTTGCCTGGCCTTTCTCAGTCTATTCATCACACAGCAATCTCCCCACAAGATGCTGTGGAGTCTGTGTGCTGGAATGCTGTGCAATAATAAGCCCAAATTCACCATAAATAATGTATCATGGTGGCCTCCCCCTCACTGCTGGCAGCCGCAGCAGTGGGGCACATGTAGGGAAAGAGTCAGCCCCCAGGCATGTGACAGCAAGGATGGAGCAAAAGAAACCCACTGGAAGGTGGTCACCTCTGCTACAAGGGGCCCCTTGTGCTCCTCAGGCTAATCCCATTCATGTTGCTGGTCCCACCATAGAAGTGCCCTGGGAACCTCCAGTTTTATGAGAGTTTCTTCTTGAGAAGCAATTTTTTTTAATCTCCTAAATTAGTTTGTAGTCAGGTGTGCAACTCTCACCAAAAAATTATAGAATCATATGATTTGATAGGCTTGAAATGTGAGACCTTAAAGATCATGTAGTTCCAACCACCCTGCCACTAGACTGGGTTGCTCAGAGCCTCATCCAACCTGATCTTTAACACTTCCAGGTATGAGACATCCACAACTTTTCTGGGCAACCTGTTCCAGTGCTCCACCACCCTCATTGTAAAGAACTTCTTCCTAACGTCCAATCTAAATCTACCCTGCTCTAGTTTAAAACCATTGCCCCTTGTCCTATCACCACATGCCCTTGTAAACAGTCCCTCTCCATCTTTCTTGTAGCCCCCCCTTCAGGTACTGGAAGGCCGCTTTAAGGTCTACATGGAGCCTTCCCTTCTTCAGGCTGAACAGACCCTAATCCCTCAGCCTGTCCTCATAGGTGAGCTGCTCCAGCCCTCCAGATCCTCCTGATCAGCTTTGTGGCCCTCCTGTGGACCCTCTGGACCCAACAGATCCATGTCCTTCTTGTGCTGGGGGCTTGTGAGTTGGACTCAGTACTGCAGGTAGGGTGTCAAAAGAGCAGAGTACAGAGGCAGGAAGATTCAGTCATTTCCATTAAAGTGGGTAACAGCAGAGTCCCTCTGGCAAGTGACATTTGCCAGGCGATGGTTCATATGTGGTTTTCCAAGCCAGCTCCTACCTCACTGCAGCTGGGCTAAACACACTGCACTCCGGATGTAGTTCTGCAAGAGAAACACCTTGTTTACTTCTTACATGTCACTTGTTTCCACACTCTGAAATACACCATCACCCATCACCATGTTCACGGAGGTCTGCTCAGAGGTGTTAATGGCATAAGCGAGTTCAGCTTTCTCCTGGCACATTTACTTAATGCTGGGTCCCAGTATGGTTATTCTCACAAATCCTGTATAAAAGAGCAGTAAGAGTACGCAGGTAGAATCTTAATGGTTGGTATTTTACAACAAGAATTTTTCTTTTCTTTCCCTTTGTATTAAATTACCCTAAAAAGGAACTCCTCCAGTTGAACACCCAACTGAAAGCCTTCATGGGACTCCCCACCAAGACATGGTGCTGAGCAGGCCCAGGGAAAGAGCTTTCAGGGGAGAGGCATAGCTTAGTTCTTCCTACTGAGTGGAAAGGTGCTGTTATTTTGTTCTAGCACATAGGTAATTGTGGCACTAAATGATTTATGGTGACAAAGCATGGCAGCATATGAATCACATGTCCCATACTAACCTCATCTCTCTGCCCTTGACTTGCTAAATCCACTATCTATTCTTCTCTGTCCAAAGTCCTGTGTGATTTCCTTTATCCTTGTTGAACTTTTCTATTCTGCTCCCTGTGCAGAGATTGGTGTAGGTCTATAATGAAAACATGCTGACTTTCAAGAGGGGTTGCTGAAGGAGATACTGAATTTCTAGCTAAGTAATTCAACCACTTCCATAGCGGTAGGTAGAATATATAAGTTTAATTAGTAGCTGTCTCTTGTTACCCCTGCTGCTAAACCACCATCAGTCTCTACTCCATGGTTTTATGCTAGAAAACAGCTGGAGAACATGTGCTCCCTCACTTTCTTTGCTGAAGGCTGATTTCAACCTACCTTGTAACTCCACTAGTATCCCTGAGCTTAATATCTTTTCTGGCACCTGTAGATTTCAGAGCCAGCAGCTCCTGCATTCAAGCATACAAAGCTACAGATACTTGTGATTCGAACTGACTGCTAGGGTTAAGAAAGGAATCTTGTTTCTGCTGTGAAGACTCTGCAGTGATGCAAAGGCAATGATTTCTGTGGTGATGTAATAACATCACAGAACAAAACATCTGGCTACAGAAAGCATCCAGTGGACCCTGTGACAATTGTTCCTTTTAAATGAGTTTAAGAGGATGAGGTGTGTAAAGAAGTTGCTGCCATTGTTTTGGCATATTACTGAATTTATTGATCCGGGGCCAGCAATACTGAGAGCTGCTCCGTGCAGTCTGCTGTGGCCCAGATGTTCAAAGCTTCTTACATAGGGGTTTTTTCTGCTTCAGGGGTCTCTGGATGCTTTCACAAGTGGAAGTTATTTCAGTCTTTCTTCCAAAATTATTATTCAGGAGAACGTAGGTAGGTGCCATGTGTTTTATGAAAAGCCATATCAAATCTGATTAGACCAACTGCCCATCAGGTCTAGATTGTCTGACAGGGACCAGCACCGGATAGTTCCTGGAAAAAAAGGAAAAACTTTCAGGAAAGATGAAGAGGCTGTGCCATGTCTTGAATGAGTTTCTTCCAGTCCTTCAGCAGCTACTGGTTTAAGAAATCAGGCTGGCAACTTGTACAACTACCTACCTGCACTGATAGTATTGTTCTTCATTATCTAAAACCCCAGTCTTTTCTGAAAATTGTCATGCTTTTTCTCTCAGAACTTTACTTTGCAGTCAAAATTACAGGTCAGCTATTACTGTTTTAAAAATATATCTCTTTCTGTTATGAATTTATTCTCAACATTTTATTTGGTATTCACCTGCACAATGTTATGGGGAAGAAAGTATTGTGGAATATAGGGGAAGTAAAATAGCAATTATTTTTTACTTCTATGAAGTGGACATGGCATGTCAGAAAAGGGTAGTAGTTCTTGGCAATGACACTGTATTTTTCCTGGCCCCTTCTTCCTACTCCTGCCTTTCATGATGTTAATTATCTTGTATACTCTGTAGTGCATAGCTATGCATTCAGCAAAGATGTCTGGTGTAGCTGGAACAATATTTAGATATTTCACTGTTTCTGGTCCCTTGCTGATGGACTATATCTGTTCATACAGTATTTTTGCAGTTTAATAATCTGTAACACACTTTCCAGTCCATTTTGTAATTATTGTGCATTAAAAATTATCTTTCTCCTACTTAATTCTAATGAAGCACTTTCATTATTTCAGGATTAATGTTCTCCTTTAAAAAGCAATGCTAATCTTTTCTTTCCATTGATGTGTGCACTAACTGCTTCCAGTCAATAGAGAACATTGGATCCATAGACTTAAACAGAATTCCATCTGTGTGACAATGGCCCTTGCAGTCTAAATTTGAGGGAGGCTGAGGGATAACCTTTTCACAATGGTTGAGTGAGTTTGGGGGATGAAGGATTAAAAATCCATTTTTGCTCCGGAATTAGTCCACCTTTGGGACTATTTCAGACAATCCCCTAGGATGTGTCAATGTTTGGAGGCCATTTGAAGAGAAGATTACACTGCATTGGCCCATTTGCTAAGAGGTAGTGAGTGTTTGAGAGAGTTACTTGAGAAAACCTCCTGGAATTGCTATCTATAAAGCTGACAGTCATCCAATAAACTGAGGTCACGCGTGTAACATTACCAAAGTGTCAACTCTACAGCATGCTATCTGCAGTGAATTTTTCTCAGAGTTGTGTAAGCAGTCTTGTGATTTGCTTGAGAAATGAGGAGAGACATGTGCACTGTAATATTTGGCCTCAGCTGGAGGACAATGACTTCAGTGATGGTGGACAATCCAATAAGTATATTTGTTGTTATAATGTATCTCCCAGCCAGGCAAACACTTCTTCTGTAAGTCAAATTTATGTCTCAAATGATTCATACAATTTATCAGCCAAACAGACCAGTCCTATTGCTGTCTACAGAAGTAACAGAAAGCCTTCAGAGATGTCAGGAGTGTAGCCCAAAGAGTTTGCACTGCAGCGTGTGGGGCTTTTCCAGCTCTCAGCGTGTTAGAAGAGGCAGAGATAAATGGATAGATTGGGATCTCTGTAACTTTATCACCCCGTGCTTAACAAGACAATGAGTTGGCCATAGAGACATTCCCAGGAGACATTCCATAAGATCTCTGGAGCCAGGACTGGATTTTCAAGGAAGCCAGAAGAAAAACACAGTATTTTCACTGAATTAATTTCCTTTCTACTGAGGTCATAGCACATTGAGAGTGGATAATTCAGCTATCTGCAAAATGTTCCTGCACTCTCCCTGGCTTAAAAAAAAAGCCATCATTCCCATGCTCTTCCTTGTAGAGAGGCTTTGTGCAAAACACATTACCAGCAACATAAGCATGTTGTGGCCCTGTCTTCTTTTAGATGCTTCCTTGTGGTCACAAATTTTCTCTGTATTAATTCATTCCAGGAGAAGCAAGTGAAATGGAGCTGGTGGGCCAATCTTGTAGGTACCTGATACCCTAAAATTCTTTGGACCTCAGCCATTTAAATAGTAGGATTAGTCTTCACAGTAGTTAATGGTGTCCATAAGGCTTTGCCAGTGCTATTACTTCTGTTCTATTTATTGAGAGCTTCTGTTGGGCTGAGGAGAGAAGGAAGTCTTGATATATTCATTTATTTCCTGAAAAATAGGGTTCACTCTGGGAGTCCCTGGCACATGGGTGGGGTGCAAGGGAAGGGATGTGACATTTGATGGGCTAAGGGAGGAGAATGTTAAGGGATAAGATGAGGTTGGGAAGTGTGGCCTCCCCTCACTGCCAAACTGAATCGGGTGCACAAAGGGCTCTGAGGAGGAAACTGGAGAGAAGCACAGAGCACAGCTGAGACAGGGCTGGGGGCTAGTACGGATCAGAGCTTGAGGTCTGTAGAGCAGTTATTGCAGCAGCACTCAGGGTATAAGCTGTTCCTGAGCTGCTGGGCTGCTGGAAAGCACTTTCTTCTCCAGCCATGGGATGATGTTGAGAGAGGGAATGCCAGCCTCCCTTTCCGCCCCACGCTGGAAGCCTACCCCCCGCCCGCCCCGCCCCCCACCCGCCCACACGCCTCCCAGCCCCCCATCCCGTATCTTACCA
>JANIJG010020374.1:23282-48499 GCA_024611175.1 Megaceryle torquata | reverse complement strand
GAAACCCCTTCTCTCCCCCCCCCGGGGAGGGTTTGGAGGGGGGAATGCCCACCCTCCTTTTCCCCCCCCCTTCGACCCCCCCCCCCCCCCCCCCGCAAAAACATGAGTTATTTCTCCTCTCACTCAGCCTTTGGTAACAGAGATAAAGCATTACAGGTAACAGCTGAACAGCTATATAATTGTTCTTGCCTAGAAAAGTGAAGGCTGTGAATATTTATAGTGCACTATTTGTCCACATCTCCCCTTTTTTTCATATAGGCTGATCCCAAGCAGATAGTGCTGCAATTCCTAAAGCTGTGATTCTCAATACCTGAACGATGGGAAGGTTTGGATGAGAATGTGAAGGTTCTTCTCCCCAAGCATCTATCCTGTGTATATTATTTATAATTGCTTGCATTTTGCCTGCTGCAAAAGCAAGGAGGTACTGGCTGTGTGCCCACCTACCTTGCACCAGCTTCTCATTTCTCTGTGCCACGTGCAGCAGCAATTGCTGTCTTCAACTCATCAGCTGAAGAGAATTTCCAAAGTTCTCTGCAGTGATCTGAAGATTGACACCCCGGGGGACCAGTGTCACCAGCACAGAGCTCAGAAGGAGTTATCAGCTTGTTTTGAAGCCCCTATAGGTGTCGTGAATCAGCTGTAAGTGTAAGGAGCACGGAACTGGGGCTCCCTGTGCTGCAGCATCCAACCCTCATCCCCATCCCGTGAGCAGTGGCAACAGGGTGGGCAGGCAGCATGAAGGCTGGAGAAGAGGGAGCGATGCCCCATTGCACGGCAAAGCACAGGCTGATCACTCCAGCGGGTGCCACATCCTGGTCTCGCTGCTGCTGCCCAGCCTCCAGGCACCAGTTTTCTCCTCCAGCGCCAGCTCAGCAAGCACGGGTTGTACTAACGCGCAGCTGAGCGTATCTCAAGGGAGACGAAGACGAACTCTCTCTGTGGCTGGGGTTTGTGCTGCCTCGGCCGCGTTTGCTCCGGCTGCTGGCAGAGAGCCCGCGCAGCTGGAAGCGGCGGGGCAGCCATCGGCGGGGAGACACTGCCACCTCCCGACACCGGGCTCCGGCTGGAGGGAGCGCTCTGTACCCGCATCTCCTGGGGATGATGCAGGTCGAGCAGCCGGGAGTAAGGAGCCTGGGGCCCCAGGGCTAGGTCACACTCGCGTTTGGGTTGCGGAGAGGGTTTTGGAGACCTGGCCGCGGACAGCCTAGAAGCCGGCGGTGGGAGGGCACACTTGGCGGTGGTCATGGGCTGATGCAGAGGTCAGCACAGTGAGCCACAGGTGATACAGGGAGATAAGCCCAAATGCAGCAGGGAGCTTGGGAGGCATACAAAAGTGTTTGTAGCTGAAAACTGGCTAGCGCAGGCCATACCTGGCACCATTATTAAGAGCAAGGTAAACGGGAATCAATAAATTGTCAGTGCGTCTTCCTGCTCACACATTCTAACCCCACGCTGGACCACTTTCCTGAAGGAGGAAGGTATTTAAGGGAGGCAATAGCATAATTTTCTCCTTCGACCCTAATAAATGCCGGAAATCAGCAGAAATTAATGCACTTCTAGGTTTAGCTGTTAAAAATATCACCCCCAATCAAGCAAACCAAAGCTTGCACGATAGAGGTGTGAAAGCGCGTCTGCTTTTGCCTGTGCGTGCAGCCTCTGTGCCTGTCTGCGGGATGCCGGTGGAAGTGCCGTTGGGTGCTGGAGGCCCGTAATTCCCAGCCGAAGCACCAGGGGTCATTCCACTCTTTATCTCCACCTTAGACCAGCTTCTAAGCGCAACAGCTCTAACAACACCTCTCCTCTTCTCCTTTCCTTTCCGATTGCCTACGATAATCCTGAGCTGCAAATAAGGTTGTGTTTAGACAGGAAGGTGGTGGGAATTTTGTCTGAGTAAAGACAGGAGGATCTGTCCCGGTGGAAAGGTTTTTGAGTGGTTTACAGTATTTGCCTGTAATTGTACACATTCCTTGAACAAATCACGTCCACTCATTTATTATCCACACCAAACTACGCAGTAGGTCTAGTACACAGGTGTGTCACTCACACTGCTTCAGGCTAGAGACATCCACGGTGGAATGTAATTTTTCCATTCAGAGATTAGTTATGTTACTGCAACATCAGAGGTGACTGGTCTGGGGAGACAGGGAGAGAAGGAAGTATGGGAGGGAAAATAAGCTGAACAAAATGTTCATGCAAATTTGGAATAAAATTACCAAGAACAGCTGTTTGCTTTCACCCCTGATGTGTAAAAAAACTTTAATGTATTTTTGGTTTTAATAATAATTCTTATTTAAAATTTAGGTATTTCTCTAGCTGGGGATGGTTTGATCTAAAATGCATGGAAATTAATGGGAAATTTCCCTGGGCTTTGCATCATGCCACATGTGTCAGACAGATTTATTTCTCATGGAAGTAGTAATGAGGAATCGATTGTTTGAGGCTGGAATACCTAGGGCTTTGCTTCTGGTTAAAGCAGGTTACACATCTAATAAATGTGCACCTCCTGTCAACTACTGTGAGTGTTTTCTGTGTTACATGCAAGGTGTTTGAGGCCCAGAATCCCACAGGAAGAGAGGTGCAAGATTAGAGTAAGGTAAAAGCTGCACACACATGTTGCGTGCCACTTTTCTATGGCTGCAGATTTCATCTCATACATGAGCAATGCACTATGCAGGACTGATGTGGTTTGGGCAAAGAACTGAGCCCTAAAGCCCAACCAAACCCAACAACCCAACAGGAAGTTAACTCCTTCCTTCCTGACTTTCACCTGTACTTCACCAGGAAAGGATAGCTCACTTGTCTCATGCACCACTTTTCTAAATTTTTTATTATTTTTTCAGAGAGAATGGCTAGAAAGAGTGAGGGACCCCAGCTCCCAATGCACATCAATGCGTGAGTTTTGGTGCTCTGACAGCCTTAACATCTATTTGCTATAACAGACTCTGGTGCCTCAGTCTATGCCTGTCTGGCACTTACACAGATAACTGAAAACTTTAATGGATGCCTAAGATTACACCATGCTGGAATTCACTCCCTGGTTTGTCTGAAAGATTTTCATCATCTTGGCCAGGAGTTTACATTCTCTTTAGCCCCCAGAAAAAATCAGGCAACCCCTGTGCAATTTATTGCAGTTTATAGTTTCTCCACATGGACATCATTTCCAAAATATTCATTAGAAAAATTAGTCATTTACAATAAATGTTACAAGAAAATGTAGCCATTATTTATTAAGCATCTGGATTTTTTCAGCACCACTTCATAATGGAGATGAGCCTGAACTGGAGCACCTGATCTCAGCCCTCTTCTGACTTTTGGAGAATTTCAGATCCAAGTTTTTGAGGGCTGGGATTGTCTTAATTTCAAGTCTTTTACAGTTCTGAGCACATTGTTGGCACTTAACAAATAAACAATAGTAATCCAAATCTGGACCTGAAATTAATGGCTAGGGTGTATCTGTGCTTCATGTAAAATGTATATTTCTTCCATGTTACCCATGTTACATCAAATGCAATGCCTTCTTTATTTTGTAACCATCAATACTTGCAGTTAGAAAATAAACCTACAGCCCACAGCTCATGTAGTTGCCAGGGAAAAACATCATCCTTCACTGGAGTTAAATCCAGCTGGCCACCCGTCACAGGTGGCATTCCTCAGGGATCAGTGCTGTTAAACATCTTTATCAGTGACCTTGATGAGGAGTTAGAATGCACCCTAAGTAAGTTTGCAGACAACACCAAGCTCTGTGGGAGTGTTGATCTACTGGAGGGTAGGGAAGTTCTTCAGAGGGACCTGGACAGGTTGGATCAATGGGCTGAGGCCAATTGTATGAGTTTCAACAAGGTCAAGTGTCGGGTCCTGCACTTGGGACACAACAACCCCATGCAACCCTACAGGCTTGGGGAAGAGTGGCTGGAAAGTTGTTCACAGAAAGGGACATGGGAGTGTTGATTAACAAGCAGCTGAATATGAGCCAGCAGTGTGCCCAGGTGGCCAAGAAGGCCAACGGCATCCTGGCCTGTATTAGAAATAGTTCATCAAGGATCAGGGAGGTGATTGTCCCTCTGTACTTGGCACTGGTGAGGCCACACCTCAAGTACTGTTTTCAGTTTTGGGCACCTCACTACAAGAAAGACATTGAGGTGCTGGAGCAGGTCCAGAGAAGAGCAGCTAAGCTGGTGAAGGGCCTGGAGAACAAGTCCCGTGAGCAGTGGCTGAGGGAGCTGGGGCTATTTAGTCTGAAGAAAAGGAGACTGAGGAGAGACCTTCTCGTTCTCTACAACTACCTGAAAGGATGCTATAGAGAGGTAGACACTGGTCTCTTCTCACAAGTAACTAGTGACAGAACAAGAGGGAATGTCCTCAAGCTTCACCAAGGGAGGATTAACCTGGACATTAGGACACATACTTTCACTGAAAGGGTTGTCAGGTATTGGAACAGGCTGCCCAGGGAGGTGGTTGAATCACCATCCCTGGATGAGTTTAAAAGACACATAGATATGGTGCTTGGGGATATGGATTAGTGGTGGACTTGGTAGAGTAGGGTTAATGGTTGGAGTCAATGATCTTAAAGGTCTTTTCCAACCTACATAAATCTATGAATCTATGGTAGCTCCAGCCATAATCCAGTGGTGTGATCTGGGGTGATGAAGTGGCTTTTAGACAAGCACTGCAGGGCAATGGTAACTTGAACTACAGCAGCACCTGCTGCAAAGCCCACCTGGCTGGGGCCCAGCCTCTGGCCAGCAGGCACACCTATCAGGGAAGGAGCAAGCTTCATGTGATGGAATGAAGGAAACAGCTAGTGTCTGTATCTCATCACAAAAAAAGAACCAGTTGTTTCATTCATTCCCAGTTCTCAGGGAGGACACAGAAGGTGGCTTACCGACACTAGATTTACAGGTGTATAGCTTCACATCATCACTCCTGAGACAATGAACACTTCATATAAGGAAAGAGATCTTGGGGAGCTTCCTCTTGCAAAGTTATCATCTGCCAAAACCTTCCTTCTAACATCACCGCTGTTTTAACACGAACACAAAATCTGGCCACCATTTGGAAGTGTTCAGATGTGTAAACTAAAAAAAGAACGACTGAAAAGCATCTCATATTGTCCTCCCTCAGGAAAGAGAAGTGCCCAACAGGGACAGGCTCAAATGCAGTAGTACAGTAGCGTTTATTGTAATATGTATTGCTTTGGTCCAAAAGCTATACGATATTTTCCTTAGCATCTGCTTTTGGATGTTTGGCTTCCTATGTGCTTCACAGTGGAAATGAAGAAATGGTGAAAACTTCTGGCAGTTTGCAGAGAACAGAAGGAGAGAACATAGATGGAAAAGCGCTCCAACAGAGGTGGAGTAATAGCAACTGATATGCAAGGGGAAGTCATAGGAAACAATGCAATCTAACTTGTTCCAGCTGCCTGAGCAATCACAGGGACAGTGCCAGATGTAATATAGCTCTGGTTAGCATGAGCTGAAATGTGGGATAGCCTCCAAAAACAAGGATGGGGAGAAGAGAAGCAGCAGCTTGTTTGTGAACAAAAGGCTAAACTATTTGCTTGTTAAAATACACGGAAATGAGGTAGCCCCTCCCTTTGCTCCATGTGCAAATCTCATTTAATCTGGGGAGAAGACAAAGGAAATAAAAATCCAGTTTGTGGTTGTTCTGAATTCATATGATAAACACCGAAGGCCATGCTAAATGGGGAGGAGAGCTTGGGGAGCATTATTTTGGCTGTGCAGCAATTGAGTTCAATGTTTTAACAAACTACTGCTGCTCTCTTTGAGAAACTTTATTTTTTAAGTGTGAATCAGCTGGGACAATTTAAAAAAAGAAAGCAGCTCTGAGACCCCCTGCATAAGGTATAGGGTACATCAATGGTCAGTTCATCCCATGATAACGCTGTAGGGTGGAGGGCCTGAGTTACCTTGGGAACAGTTACTTAAGCTACAAATGGCCAAGAACTATCATAACTGAACCTCACCTGTGTGACCAAGAAATAGCACAATAATCTTAATTTCCTTCTACTGATATCTAACCTAAATCTACCTCAAATCACTTTAGACAATGTTCAGTCTATGACTG
Source organism: Megaceryle torquata (assembly GCA_024611175.1). Lineage (NCBI taxonomy): Eukaryota > Metazoa > Chordata > Aves > Coraciiformes > Cerylidae > Megaceryle > Megaceryle torquata. Next base: position 42,415 of record JANIJG010020374.1, on the reverse strand, counting down.
TTGAGTTTACCTTTCCCCTAAGACATTTAGACAGTGAAGGAAATCGAGAAGGAGCATGTAGATCAGATTGCCCCATCTCTCCTGTCACCTGCTTGCAGCTGTTCCCTAACCTGTGAGAGCATGGACAGAGTACAAAGTGGGGAAGACAGGTAGCAATTTGAATGCTTCTCCAGAAGTGTTTTGTGAAAGAGCCCTGCTGTAAGGAAGGATCATTATGCATAAGTTTCCAAAGCACATTAAGAAATATCTTCAAGATCTCTCTCCATTTTTAATTTGCTTTTGTTTTCCCTATGAGGATAGGATACAGATGTCCAATTTTCTCGAAGCAGCAAGTCAATCTGTATAATATGGTTTGAAGGAAAGGATGCTGTTTTGGCTTTACTGGATATCAAAGTGACTTGGCAATGATTGCCATTATTGGTCTGTATTAAAGTGACAAAGTAGCAGGAGGTAGAAATCATTATTATCCCCATTTTGCAGAAAGAAAGGAAGACATGAGGAACTTAGACCATTTACTTACTCCAGGATCTTGGTCCAGCTCCACTCTCTCTGACACAGAAGTCACAGCTCTGAGGAGGGCAGCAGGTGCTGCACTAACATAGGCCTACCACTCATCACCATTCTCAGCTAGGAAAATAGAGAAGTACCAGATCACTCAGCTTTGCAAGACAGCAAAAAAAACCCCTGAAAAGCAGAGTTAATCCTTCAATGTAACAATGGAGCAAGCTTCAACAGCAAAATCTCTGCTCCATTTGGAGTTCCTGAGCACTGCTGAGATTGCCCTTCCTGCAAATATGATCAATTATCATATACTTGTTAACATTTATACACGTTACCACATAATGTAGATATGGCTGTTCCTTCCCCCACAGCCACAGTCTATTTGAGGGATAAAAGCTGTTGCTTTCTCACAATCAAAATGCCATCAGTCTTATGAGTATCAGATCTGCGTTGAGTTCTTGTCACAGAAATGCTTTACATTTATCACCTGGCATGTGCCACCTCTGTGCCCTTTTTCCCAAGGACACCACTTCTGTGGAAATATTAATAAATGACAAATTGCATTTGTGTAATCTTCTGAAATGTTTTGACTACTAAAGTTGTTCCATAGCAGTTCATTAAAGGACACATAAAGTATTTAAGTTTACATGTTATAAAAAGATCAGGAATGCTCTGGCTGATAGCTTTCTTTCTATTGAGCATCTGTTTCCTATTTTTTTAACGGCTTACAGCAGTGGTTGGCCAGTTCTGTACTAATAGTTGAACTTAACTGGATCAAAACATTGTAATTTCTTAACAAAGGTTAGAGAATGTCCTTCTAACACAGCTTCCTAAGGCTGCAACCAGCAATGTCTGTGAATTAACATCTGGTTTCAAAATATTAAAAATGATAAACACTTCCAGATACAATCCATCTGGCCTCCCAAAATTCTACCTCTGCATAATTTTGCTTTCCTTTTAAAAACCAAACACAGCCTTAGTTTGGACCTGCTACATTACTGAAGAATCCTCCTCCTTCTAAGTGTGGGGCAAAGCCTGTGGTTGACTCTCGTTGGAAGCAGCCATCTGTATCTGGCCGACTGTTGTGTCTAACGCTGGCTGTATTGGTAAGAGATAAGCAGAAATTCTTTGCTTGGTTCGCATAAGGTATCTGATTGAATCAGAGGGGAGGCTGCAATGAAGAAATCGTGGTGAACCGAAGGAGCAGTGAAGTTTGCAGTACTGGATGCAATCGGGGTTTTGAAAGCTGTTTGTTTGCTGCCCATCTGCATCATGTCAGTCCCCTCAACGACAGCACCAAGCCTGAAGGGTTGCTGCTCCGAAGGGCTGCTGCTCAGTGCAAATGCAGTCATGGTTTGTGATTCACTGCTTCACACCAATGTCTTAGGCTTTCTTAAGCAGCATATTCCTTGGTTCTAACACCCTGCAGACAGGTTTCCAACACTGTGAGGGTCAGAGCAGTAGAAGGCCCACCCCTCTCCACCTTGGCCAGCGAGACTTCCTGTGGGATGGCTGCTGCCACTGTGACTAAACAATACCAGACTACTTCCTCTGACCTCTCCCCCCTTCAGTTCCATGCCAATTCAAGGAGCTCTGCAGTGTTGAGTCCCAGACTGCTTCACCCAGATGGAAAGATGATTTGTATTTCATATGCAGAGAGAAATAACAAGTCGTTCTTATGCAGATAACTGTGTGCAGAGTATGAAATGTCATTGGTTTCATTAGATTTTAATTAATGATGGTACTTAATGTTCAATATTATGTATAAAAAAGAATGGTGAAATTAATAACATATAGAAATTAATGGAGGTATGGGAGATAAGTGTTCCAAGTTCACTCAAAGTCAGAAGTTCATCTTATCATTTTTGTGTCCCTCAGCGGTCTAATTTGCTATGAAACAGTATTTTTCCCTGAGCTTTTCAAAAAATGAACAGATTCCAGTAAGCTCTGAAGGCAGGACACTGAACAGGCCTTTTACCCCAGCTGGAATGCTCTAGCTTAAAGATGAAGAGGTAATCAAGATTGGAATTAGAAGTTCTTTCACTCTTCCAAGATTTTACTGGCTTTAATGAAAGTATCTTTATGCTAAAAACAGGAACAGACAGCACTTTCAGACCAGGACAATATCCCAGAGAAGTTACTACAAGGATCAGTACTTTGACTTGGGTCTTGCTTTAGAGATTCCTGGTACCCCATGGTCTGTTGCACAATATTCCAACCTTGGTATACCAAGGATCATGGCCATACCCTGGATGGAATAGTTGATAATGGCAGCCATGGAAACTTGAACCATATAGATAACAAAACCAGTTACAGATATACATTATGGAAAAAATTCCAGTCTTACCAGCCAGTCTAAAACTAAAAAGTCATGCTCACTAGTTGCATACATTTCTAAATTCAGCTCGAGACCAACTTTCTTGAGTAAACCAGAGAAAGCAAACACCATCCTAACACTGTACCTAACCTCTCATGACTGATGTGGCTGTTGCTAATGTTTCCTGTAGTAACGATGGCTTGCCAGGTGCTGAGGAGCAAAAGCATGGTCAGGCCGTATAGTAAGCTAAGTAAAACAAGGGTCTATGGCTGCACTGGTAATATATGCTACTGTTGTCATCTCTTAAATGTAACTGCATCTGTAAGTATGTGCCAAGTGCATCAGCCAGAAGATAACCCTAAAACTTTTAGGAATGACAAAACAAAGGGAAAACCCCATAGAAAACTGCCAGCCTTTAATGTCACCCCACACTCACCTGCAGCAGCCGCTAGAAAGCCTGGGTGAAGAAGGCAACTCTTTCCTTTCTTGAATGAGATCTGAAGCAGCATCTGTTTCTGTTGTTCACAGTTAGAGTTTCCATCCATATTCTGAAAGAAACTGAAGCAAAGCTTGCCTTCATTCTGAGAAACATGATGGTTTAATCTTGATAATGATTATTTTAGTTTGGATCTAAGCAGTCAAAACAGCTTGCTTATTTGTGAAAGAACTCTTAAGGAAAATGTAGTTGGTGTTTTGGGTTATTTAATGACCCCAAGCTGCTGAAGTCACAGAGGACAGCTATCCCAGCAGTATCCCTATGCCACATTGGACTTCAATTAATTCAATCATTTGATAGCCAAACAATTTGGTAATTAGATAACCACATATGATTTTTAAGGTGGCAAGTAACATCTTCATATGTATCATGCCTGGTTTTCAACTCCTACAATTAATGGGGTTTTTTGTTAGTCTCTGAAGTCTTCCCTTCTTTCCTTGTCTTCCCTACTTTCATCTTCCCCAAGTTCTTTTGTCTTCCCTTTTCTCAAAAAGAACATTTTCCTCCATTACAAACCCAGTAATTTTACTGTGATAAGGGCAAGTGGTTAGCCAGAGATGTTCATTACCCTTCTGTTTCCTATCATCAGCTGAGGAAAAAGAGCTCTGAAGATGTCTGGATTATCTATTTAAAATTATCTCTGAAGGAAAACAGAACCAAATTATGTTCTCTGTGTTTTGTTTTTTTTTTTCTTTTTAGGAGGAGGGAGTAGATGCCCAGTATACTCTTGAATTTTGACTGCTGCTTGTGGTAACCTGCTGCCCTACTGCCCTGCCTCGTTGCCACTGCTCAGAGGTGCACAAGGGTTCACAATCTCTGGTTTGGCTGGGCAGCTGTTTCAATGTAAGGGAAATTTCTTTTCCTGAGCAAAATTCCTGTGGGTACAAAAGGCTAGAGGAGTGTGATAACTGGTTTCAGCCTTGACAGGAAGGATCTTTAGCATCCCTAAAAGGGAGATACCAAAACTGGGGATGAGGCATGGTGGAGGATCCAGAAGAAAGCAGAATTTTAAGCAGTTATTTCATTACTGGCGTGAGGCTGCAGAGCCTGTTTTCCCAAGTCGAAATCAAAGGTTTCACTCTGTGATTTCTGAAAAATATCATTTCAGTGGTGAAGCAGCTCTTGACTTTAGTTTAAGAGAGGCACTTACTGGAAAGAAGGCATTTTGGGCATCCTAATACTTCAATCCATTTTAAAATGTAAGTAACAATATTTAAATTAAATAAAGGATGAAGTTGAATAATGTAGCCCTACCCCTAAAGTCTGCCTCACAGAGACCTTTATCTATTTGGCACAATTTCAACAAAACATGACTGACCTGCACAAAGGCATATGCCCTGTGTTGAGACAGGGGGAGTACTGCCTGGAGCTACATACTTACTAGCAATTATTTTGCTTGTGTAGACACTTAGATAAAACTGAATGAATTTGAGATTAAGTTTGGCCAACTTTATGGTCATGATTTTTTCCGTTGAATAAATTTGCTACCATCCACATTCACTGGGAAAAGGATATAAATGCAAGCTTAGATGTTTCATTTGATATCAGAGAATAATCAAGTATACTGCATACTTGATCGTGACAACCTTGGAAACAGGAATCTGAAAGTTACTCATTGAATCAAACAGTGAAACTTTGGCATGATCTCTTTAATAATAAATGTTATCAACACAGCTTAAATACTTCAAAGAAGCTCTATTTGAGGCATAAATAATTGCATAATTCAATGTAGTAAACAAGCTAAGAAAATTAAATCATAGAATCGTTTAGGTTCAAGAGACTTTAAGATCAAGTCCAACTGTGTTCCAAAAAAAAAAACCAAACAAACCCAAAACAAACACACAACAAAAACAACCAACCAAACCAAACCAAAAAATCACTTCAGCAATTAATTTGGTCTTCCTAGGCACCTCACAAAACGTAAAGAACCAAATCAGGTGATGTTCTGTTACTGCTTCTCTAGCTCTCAAAAAGTTTTTTCCCCTTTACTAAACAGAAATCAGGCGGAATCTGGAATCTGTTTATTTTTTTCTGTTGAGACTAATAGCTATAGCATGATTTCTGTAGTAAGGAAGCAAATCCATTTTGCCAGGGCAATGCTGTAAGAATGTATCCATGCTCTCTAATATGCAGATAACATTAGAATTTACTTTTCTTACCTGATAGCATTTTTTTATTATGAACTTATTATTGCTTTGGAAGGTTTCTTGATCTGACCTCAAGATCCCTGAAGAGTGATGGCCTAAAACTGTTTCAGATTAGGCTGTTTGAAAAATAAGAGCAAGCAATAAGAAAATTATACTGGGTTCAAATTCAGCTGCTCAAGTGTCCAGGTTACTGCAAAACAATTTTAAATTATGCAGGAGCATTTAAAAAAATAAATAAATTGCCTCTTTAGTTGTAATTTCCACAGTTTACATTTACTTATACTTCAGTCAATAACTGAAGGCTGGGAGGCAGAATAATATGAATATATTTCAAAAAAATTATTTGCAAGTTATAATTCAGAGGAACATTTTATATATGCAAATATACAATCCAATTACTGGGGGACTATGGATGCTCATGGTTTTGAACAGTCACAGCAATTCTAAGAACTAAAGGCTTTAATTGTTCAGTGATACACTCAATTAAGCTCTTCAGTTCCCATTTAGTAACAGATTTCTTTCCATTCCATTTGTATTACATGTTTCCTTTGTACAAGTTTTGTCTTATAATAAAGGAATGTATTTCTTCCCTGGATAAATATGTAACCTCTTAGGGATCACTTACACTTTAAAATTATCTTGGCAAAAATGCAGGTGGGAAACTAAATACAGTAACTATTTCTGTGTAACTCCACATGTAGATATTGCTATTGTATATTAAAATTTTCCACTTATGGGATTATTCAGGAATATTGATCCAAAATTGCTTCTCCGTAAAAAATGTTCAGGTGCAAAACCACATTTGGAAAAGTCTGTCTGATCTATATACGGATCACATAAACCAGAGCAGAAGTCAAGACAGACAGAAGAAATTGTGATGCTCATGTTGTCTAGGCTGTTCAAAAATCATTAACAGATGTCCCCAGTACCCAGACAAAGCTCTGATGCTTTAATTCCAAAGGACTTCACTAATTTTTGAAGATTTGCTGCAGTGAGTGTGATGAGATCAGAACTACGATTCCTTGAAACCAGCTCTGCCCTTGCCTACTCACATTACCTTTCCTCAGGATAGCTAATAACAGAAACAGGTGAGAAGGTAAAGTGTTTGCATCTCACACACAAAGTAATCAAGGGCTATGATTTGATACAACATTTAGAGGCAATTGCTTAGACAAGTGACGAGGGAATCCCCTTGCAACACTCAACTGGTCCCTGTTGCCTGTCATCTTCTCCAAAGGGAGGGCTTCCTATTCTTTCCCCCCAGACACTGAAGGCTGATCTTGTCTGAGGACAGGACAGCTGAATTAGATCAGCTCTCTTCTGTGAAGAGTTGCTGAGATTTCATATTGATGAATCTCGATCTTGTGGTTGTGGGGAACCCCTGGACCAGATGAATTAATGACCCCTTCTGGCCTTAACCATTAGGAAATAGTGTAGCTCTCAAAATGCTCCTTTCTTACAGAGACCCCAGAGGATGGTGTGTTGCACAGTGTCATCTTCAGCTCATAGCCATACCAAAATGATAACACTATGGGCTCACCCTGGTGACTTCACTGTCTGCATGCATCTAGTTGACTACAGAGAAGTCCTGCGCTGTTGTAGAACTGTGACAATTGTGGAGAAACAAGCACAGAACTGAATGTGTTACAAGACTGTGAAGTAACTACTGGCAGTTAAAGCTTTACAGCTTTTTTCTGGTCACGTGTATCCTTCTGCTCTTTTCAGGCAGGAAGAGTAACAGGAAGGTTTGTGTGTTTGCTCTCCTAAAGACAAAAAGCTATTTGTAAAGATACAAAACTTGGAAACAAGCTTGCTGGTGAGGTCTTAGAATACTGTCTGCAAATCAAACACCAGAAAGGTATTGGTGAAGATCATGTCACACACAAAGAAGAACGTAGTGACATTCAGCTTTGGAACCTTCCTTGGGCTGTGGAAACAATTCAAGCTTTGTTTAGTCAAAGTATCTTCACAACTAGACAGAGTTCTGCTTTAGTTTTGTATCTTAAATGTAAGCACCTATGTAAAAGGGCATTGATGACTAAATGGAGCTGTACACTTCCTTTTTGTACAAAAAGAATGTTATTTTCCTAAGGCCTATCCCAACCACATCACTCTCCAACTACCTTTACAAATAGTGTTTCATCTTAAGAAAAGGATACGATAATATACATACAGTCACTCTGGCTTAAGATGCTGCTTGACCTTGCAAAGTACAAAACAAAAGACTTATAAAACTAAGAGTTGTACAATAAATTGACCTTTACCGCTAAAGGTCAAATTCATCATTATCTGAACTTCTCCAGAGAACACAATCACATCAGCTATTGCTTTTCTTGCTGAGTGCTTGCCTAGGCTGAAACTGTGGCAAATCTTTAAATCTCAGTGATGTGACTCTAGGATTACCATGTAGGTAAATATATGCCCAAAATGTCATCTTTACTCTCCATTAAGAAAGAGTTAAACAAAATGTTTGAATGGAAAGTTTAATAACAAAAGACATTTATGATGTTTACTTAAATTTTCTGGACCAGTAAGTCTAAATGACATGAGTTATTGGATGCTATATCTGGCCAAAAAATCTTTTTGACCAGTCTAAGTTTTACTACATGCTGAGCTGCCAGCATCACTATTGGGGGGAAAAAAAAAAAAAATAAAAAATCTGTGATCAAATCCTAGTTTTCTCAGTGAAATCTGTATTCAGAAGAGCCATTCATGCCAGAAAGTACCTTTTGAAGTTTACATTAACATGGATATTTATTTATTTTCCCTCTGTAACAATGACAGTGGTTGAAATAAACTGTTTAATTCTAAATAGAAAACACATCTGCTGTTTCTGCATTGTTTGTGGTTGCTGGAGGGGTGACAGTTTAAACCAAGTAGCACACATGACATTTTAAGTGAGATGTTGTATGAGGATTTGCAGCTGCTGCACTTTCCTATTTTCCTCTTGCTTGACGGTACTGCTCCACTGCAGGGCTTGTAAACCTTTCTATTCCCAACGCTGCTCTCAAAGGGAAAGTTTATACATATCCTTACATATGTGCATGCATACATGCATACCTGTGATATTTTGACATGGTCATTTTCATTTCTTTTGAGCAGAAGAGCATTTTCTACACTGACTGGGATTTCTGCAGCCAGCACAGCCCCAAGACAATCAAGTTAGGCCAGACTTTGCTAATGGCTAGGTGACAAGCAGGCATCTCAGACATCCAGAAGCAACCTGAGGTTGAGTTCTGACCCACGAGCATTGGACGTCATGGCCCACTTGGGGATCTGGAGTGTTTGAAGTACCCCTGGGCTGAGATTCATTCGATGCTGGAAAGCCATAAGGCTGGCCCCGAGCTGGCCCCTTTCTCTCCAGCAACATTCCCATTATCTCAAGGCTGCTGGACAGCATTAAACAAACAGAAAGTGCTGTGGGATTGGACTGAACAAGGTAGTTGGAGGTTAGAAAGGCTGGCCCTGCTCCAGCCAGGGGAGCTGTGAGAACGGACAGAAGCACTACCCTAGCTCCTTTCTCTCGCCTGCAGAGGCTGTAACATGTGACACCATCTATCCCCTGCCCCACGTAAATACTGGCTGAGTAACAGACTTCATTTGTGCCTCAGCAATTCACAAATGTAAGCCCCATGTGCAGAGGTGAGCACCTCTAAATGGCATGCTGCTGTGCCAACATCTAAACTAGGGTTATGATTTTTAGGTTTTTTTCATTCCTGTAGTGGATATACAGGGATATACTGCTCCTTTCAGGTTAATCACCTTGGATCTAAATAAATGGGGGGCACATTTCTAAATCATTTTACTAGTTTGGAAATTTTGCCTGCTTACTATGCTGATAGATGGAAACGTGTTTCTCTCGCTGCTTTAGGTTTTATAAAACGCTGGGGTTGGCAGTGCAGTAGTGTAATCCATTAACCATAAAACCAGTGCTAGTTGATATTTAACTGCTATATTACAGCTGGAGAAAATAAAAAGCTCCTGAGTGGTGTGAAAATCTCGGGCAAGTGTGAAGTAGATCTAGGGCCCATGAACAACCAGTATGCAGCCTCCACTGCATTTCTGCTGATTTTTCCTTTCCAGTTCAAAGAAGGGGGATGGTATTTTATTTTGCCATAGCTTGCTAGAGAAGAGGCTTCCTCTTTCCCTTCCTGAAAAATCCTGCCTTGGAACTGAACAGAAAGTTATGACGTTTTCTTTGCCGTTGTGGGATACAGTGGTTCCTCCTCTTTCTTGTCCCACTAAAGAGCTTCTCTTTGAGGCTTATGAAATGCCTGGAGTAGAGCAAATTATTTCCCTTGGGAGGGACCAGATTACAACAAATTGCAAATATTAAAAGAAAAAAAAATCCCAGGGAGGAGTCTTGGTATCAACCTCCAGGTCATCTTCCCCCACAGCTTTCTTTGCATTGTACAAACTGAACTTTGTTCTGCACTGCTAATGTGCCCAGTGCAGTTTTCAGAAGCAAAGCATAAACTCACCCAGCCAAGTGCAACCTTAATATAATTGTGCTGCCTCTTCCTCCAGTTACAGTTGCGAGAAATTTTTTGTTCTTTAAGAGGGAAAAGAGGAAAATAAGTTCTCAGCTTGTGCCTTGCTACAGCCACGCAGGCAGAGAGGAGAGAGGCCAGCTCCAGCACAGGGTGCCTGCACTCGCTTGCCTTCAAGCACCAGTAGCAAGCTGCAAGCTGGCAGGGATGCACAGGCCTGGCTGCTTACGCAGGGTCACAGCATGTTTGGGTTTTTTTGTAATTCTGGCCTCCACGCAGCAGCCACAGAGAGCAAGGCCATGGTTTTCTGTCAATTCAAGGAAACACTGGTCTGCCAAAGAAACCACATAACAGCTATTTCGGCAGATGAACTCAAGTAATGCCACAGCACTTGGGTGGCCATATTTATACTGGGCTAGCCAGGAATGTCAGGATTTCAGCATCCACAAAAAATGCACTTCTGGCACAAGCAATGTCTGTCATTTCAGCTCTACTCCTCAGTCTCAAATGATCCATATTGTTGGGAGAGCCTCAGTGTTTGGACTACAATGTGTTTCCCCCCTTCATGGGTTTCAGAAGTAAGGAAATAAGCCCCGCTCAGCCATCCTCTTCAGCAGTTCTGCTTTCCTCTGAGTGAGCAATGGCAAGTATGGGATGGCAGAGAGATACATCTGAACTCGTGCAATCCATCACAGCACAGCATCTCCCAAGCTCAGGCTTTTTACCCTTGGATCTATCCCATCTCTGCCTGCACAGCCATATTTCAAGGATTTGTCACAGGTCACATCTGCCAGCAATCATGTGGAAGAAACACAGAAAAAGAGCAACACACACTCTCTTCCTCCTGCAGCCCTCCTGTGCTCTTGACAAATGGACAAACTCCCATGCTGAAGACAACCAGCCTAATCCCCACCCCAGAGAAGCAACTGGGAAGCTACCACGACCTTCATTGGACTTTTCCCCTTAAGATCAGAAACCTGTGAGCCCCACTCACACAGGAGTAGGTGAGGAGCCATGGCACAGCCCCATAGCTCCACAAAAACTTCAGGCTAACAAGGAGGCTCTGAGCACTGCAGCAGATAATGTCACCATGAAAACCATTTTATCACTCAGGAGTGCTGTCTAGCAAAAATAGTAAGGGATTTTAGACTTGTTCAGGATCCCTGGGCATCTGGCAAGCCAGGGGAAGCTGTGCTCCCTCCTGTTTCATGCTTCAGAGTCCCGGACCTCCTTGGCAGTGAAAGAGCAGATCAGCTGCACCAGTCCACCCTGTGACTTCAACAGCTCCCAGCAGTATCAGTTTAATTGCACTTGAACTATACAGGTCATTTATGCTTAAGCACAAAGTCTGGTATACTTTGAAAGACTCAAGATTTAGTGCACACATGCAAACTAATTGCAGATCAGGCCTCTCCTGGGAGAAGCATGTTCTGTTGTACATGGTTTCTAGTCTAGGAAATACCAGGTAGGAATATAGGACCCCAAATTATGAATAAAATGGACAAATAAGCTACCCCTACAAATTGAAAGAGGAATGGCATCAGCCTTTCAGAAGCAAAAGTAGATGAGAGTAATCTTGTGGATCTTTCAATCTCAGTGTCCTGTCCAGTTGGACTACGGTCCCTGGGCTGCATTTTCAGAATTACTCCACTTCTCTGCACTGTCTGTATACTAGCACTATGGGATAAAATAACCAAGGAAGATTTGTTAAAATCGAGCACTTCCAAGTTAGGATTAATTTAGTCTTTGTAAGTGAAGCTCTACTGTCACATAATACCAGCTCCATAAAAATAGTACCAATATGCCTTCCAGTCATTTAGGAGCATTAACCACATCTGGAGAAATCTCTCACTGTAAAGTTTTCTAAAGTATTAGAGAACTTGATAGAATCTTTTCCTATATGGGATCAATGAACCACCAAAACCATCTCATGCTTACACAAAAATATTTTGAAAACTGGACACAAAGATATTTTGAAAACTGGTGACCTAACACACAAAATCATCTCTCTTCAGCCAAGGCTGTGGGCCTGGTGGTTAAGAAAAAGGATTTGCCAAAGTGCTTGAAGCTGTTGAAATAGGAGCAAGAATAGTGAAACACTCAATCCGTTTGCAGTATTTTAGAGTCTCTTTCACAGTTTTCCTGATTTTTTTGGTTATTTTATTTGTCAAATTCAGTGCAGAAGCAAGGCTTGCACAATTCCTATTGAACACCTTCCATAAAACAAGGAACAGTAACTTCAAGAACACACCAAAGCTTATTGAAAGATTCATATCAAGACATTATTTTCCATTAAGATATTCCATAAATATGCTATGAATAGGAAATATTGAACACAAACAAAACCCCCTCAAAATCCCATTGATGGGAAACTGATCCCAGATCTTATTCAAGTTAGTGAAAATTTTGTCAGTCATTTCCAGGGAAATCTCAATTTTATCTATCCTATGAGGGATCAGTCCTAAACTACAAAATAAAATTCACTAAACACTGTGGACATGAGGAATGACAAATCCAGGGAAACCCATACACTGTTTGGTGTCATCTTTACAGGTGTTATTTTGGAAATAGAGCAAGGATAGGAAAGCTGATTGATTCAAGCCAACTATGTTTACTAAAAGCCAGTATAGACATCTTCACCAGTAACACTCACAATTCAGCCACTCACATGCTAATTGGCCCCATCATTTGTAATTTCTGGTGTTTGCCCCTTTGATGTGGCTTATTCCAGTCAGGAAGAGTATATTCAAACAGCTGCTGTTAAAAATAGGGACAGAAGCATATTGCACACATCAGGAAGTCCTTTAAAAATCTGTGCCCAAGAGCTTTCAGTGGCTGTACACTACCCAACCATGTAGGCTTCTCCACCTGTGCAATTCAAGTTGCTCTAAGAAGACCTGCACCACTAGTAATGTGTGTGGTATGAGAAGCTGGACAATTCTGAAACTTTTGAATGGCTATTAATTTTATGATAATATTTAGATCTTTTGTGGTATGGACAATCTTCTGCTATATTTATCCAGCGCCTAGGAAAACTTGGGAGGGAGTGGAGAGACGACTAAGGCCGTGATGACTACCCTGAGTCTATTTCAGTGAGAATTTCTGCTTCTATTTCTGTTGCTCCTACATCTAATGATGGTGACTCAAACTATGCTGAAAAAAAGCCTAGGGAGCAAAACTGGTTATCCAGTCCTTTTCCATATATAGGTAGGATATTAATATGACCTAAATTTTGCATATTCCTCTGAGTAAAGAGCTATTGAATAGAGCTGTTGCATGGCACCAGGATTAGCCACAGGAGCTGCCTCTTCATGCTCCTTTTCTTTTCCCAGGGCTCTGTAAACTTGGGGCTAAGCCAGAAGTAGCTATTGCCTCTTTGCACTGAATCCACAGTACTGATGAGTGCTGAGAGACCTTTGGACCTTCTTTGTGCTGCTTCTCTGGTGTAAGCAGATTTCATGTCAGACTGCAGTCAGTGTCTCAGGTAATTTGTCCAGGATCCAAAAAAACTGAGCTTTCACACTCTGTCTCCCTGGTTTGGTACTATGAAAGTGGGTTGCATGTTACAGAAGGTAGAAGGAGTGGGTGCAATCCAACCTTTCAAACTCCTCCATGCCTGCTGCTTATGCCTTATGAAGAGAGCCTTGCTGAAAGGGTATAGCAGTCATTTTCAACCCCAAGAATTATTCCAACAAATCCAAATGCTTGTAATATCTTCTCACCCTTGTACCTCCTCCTTTGGAGCATATCTTCTTCTGTGCCAGCATCATGAAAATACACTCCTCAAGTCACTTCAGTTGTTCTAGTGATTTCAGGCTGGACAATGAGTATTTTGAGAGCAGCCCTGCAGAGAAGGACTTCAGGGTATTGGTGGATGAAAAAACAAGTATGAGCTAGCAATGTGCACTTTGAAGAAGGCAAATCATGTCATGAGTTGTATCAAAAGAAGCATGACTAGAAGGACAAGGGAGGTGATTCCCACCCTCTACTCTGCTCTTGTGAGACCCTATCTGGAGTACTGTGTCCACCTCTGGGGTTTCCAGTGTAAGAAAGACATTGACCTGGTGGAGGAGGGCTGCGAAAATGATCAGGGAGCTGGAACATCTTGCCTATGAAGACAGGCTGCAAGAACTGTGGTTGTTTAGCTTAGAGAAGAGGCAGCTTCTGTAAGACTTTATTGCAGCCTTACAGTACTTAAAGGGGACCTACAGGAATAAAGATTCCCTGATCTTTATCAGGGAATGTAGTGATAGGATGAAGGGTAATGGTTTTAAAATGGAAAAGGATAGATTTAGATTAGAAATTAGGAGGAAATTCTTTAGTGAAAGTAGTGAGTCACTGGAACAGGTTTTCCAGAAATGTTGTGGATGTTCCCGCCCTGGAAGTGTTCAAGACCAGGTTGGATGGGGATTTGAGCAATGTGATCTAATGGAAGTTGTCCCTGCCGATGGCAGCAAGGTTGGAAACAGTTGATCTTTAAGGTTCCTTACAACCCAAACCATTCTATGAAAAAGAAGAAAATTCCTTTGCACCAAAGTATTTTCTCTCATAATTACAGTAATTTTACTCTCCAGTCAATGGAAGACATTTGCTCCTGGCTGAATGCAGCTGCCAGTAAGAAACAATGATACATGAAGATCCAGGAGAAGACTTTAAATCCTAACAGAACGTGCCCAGGAAATACCAATCAATTCGTATAGTAACTGATCATCTTCACCCTTGAAAAAATCAAGCTAACAGCTGTGCACTGTCTCTTCTTCCAGAAATAAGTCCAGATCCCTTTTGACCTGGTGTACACTATTCATTTCTATTGTAGATTTTGGCAGTTTGCTTCATACTTTTAATTATACCCTCTGAGCAATGAAAGTCATCCTGAATAGTTTACAGTCTGTGCCTCATCTGCAAGATGTAACCTCTTTATTTGGAATTAGCAACAAGTCACACAACTTTTTATTTGAAAAAATCCATTCCTTTCTGGTGTATACTGTAATGTATTTCCTGAAAATTCCTATCCCTTCCAGCTGCAGTAGAACTTCAGCTTCCATTGACTTGAACCCAATGCAGTCATTTACTCCTTGATTTTTAAGGCCTGAAGAAGCAATCACATTGTCTAGCCTAACTTCCTGTAAAATTAAGCCCCTAAAATTTAATGTAGCTACTGCAATGTGAAGCTTAATACATTGCATTGCCTAGAATGTATATTCTTCTATTTTTACTAAAAGTTAATATGAAAGACATTGTTCATGATTACATTCCTCAGTTTCATATTCCCTACACATGCCTGTAAATGTCTCCACAAGGTACTAGGAAACTAAGAATCACAACAAAATGGTCAAATGACTGCAATATTTCCTGATCAGTTTTCATCTATCCCTATGCATAATGATTTAATTATCTCTTGGTTTATGTTTCTGTAGTGTTTCACCACAATACGTATGTAATTCGTAGAATAGAAAATGAAATACTTACATGATAAATATTATTATCACCGTGTCTATAAAGCCTGGAAGGGATCTTGCTGTGCTTCATATTCAATAAAAAAGGCTTTCAGATGGAGATTATTTTTTCTGAGTCTTTCATTAAGCAATTTGCTGTTTATTGATGAAAATAACCACCTTCAGATGGCAGAAAGCATATATACATTAATTTTTTGAGGGTGAAAAAAAATTAAAAATAGTTCCAAAATGGGTAAAAGATGTATTTGAGTTGCTTCTGAGGAGGAGTTTCATGTCTCTCATCTGAGACCTTGCACTGTGAACAGCAGTGGCATTAGATTCTTGGGTTGACATTTCAGACGTCATGAGAAATTTCAGAATGCCTTTTGAAAAGCTATTTCAAAGTGAGACATCTTTTCCTAAAAATGCAGAGACAGTTTATGTTGAAGACAGAATTGAAATACACTCCCTGTCCTGAATTTAGATTACAGTTCTCAAGTAGCCAGCTTGAGTGAGAGAAACAAGTATTTTCACAATATTTGCCATAGAATTAGAACATAAAATATTCTTCCTCCTCCTTTATCTCCTACTCCCAGGTTATATGTCCCACTTTTCCCTAAAGAATGAATGTTCATATATCTTTTGAAGTTTAAGTTTGATTTTAAAGTGCTCTTCTATTTTAAATCATTTTCAATGCTTGAAAAATTTGTCCAAACTAGCTAGAACTTTGGAGACAGTCTCCAGAACAATTTAATAAACAAAACCACACTGTAAAAAAATGCTTAAATCTACAGGGGAAGTAAATACACCATTCTGTCTGGGGAAACCAAGAGGGCTTATTGGTATGATCAAGTAAGTATATTGCATAGTCTATTTCTTTATCTGAAAGACATGCTTGTCCTCATTTATTTAGGAACTTGGAGTGACTAGGCAGTATTTTCGTACTGATGGAGACATAAAAATCTTTACAATTCTCTATGCAAAGCCATAAACATCTGACACAGGAGTGGCTTAGTCATGCAACATTAGAACATTTTCTTCCCTGGAGGAAACATCAAACACGACATAATCCCATATAAAGATTTTGTAGACCAACCATTTGCAAACCTGTTCTTTTTCTTCCTCCTTTCTAGTACTGGTATGAACCAGTCCACAATATATTATCATGTGATTAAAAGAGAAATGTAAAGAATTATACATTATTAAATGATTATAGATTGACTCTTGCCCTCTATCCTACTTGTTGTAAGCTCTGTTATGCAACCGGGTGTAGTGACATAAATAGGATATAGGCCCTCTTTATCTTTTTGGAAGAAGTTATAGTGTATTCAAAAGATTTTTGGTATGTGTGTTACTTTATCTTCATTATAAAAACAACTTGGATGTGGGCTCTGGGGAAAATTTATAGTCTCTCCATGACACAATTAAATTACAAATGTCTCATTAGAGACTGCCAGTGTACCTCAGATAATGACTCTAAAGCATTCATCTCAAAGCTCATTTCCAGAATGTTTTTCTTTTGAACTTGTACTTGAGGATTGTACTAACTCCGATGAATAAGATTTTAAGGGACACTGTCCTTTAGGGCACACCATCAATACTGGTATGATTGGAGTAGAAGTTGTTAGGAGTCCAGAGAGGAGAATAAGGAGAGAGGCTGCAGAAGGAAAGCCTAAAATCAAGCAAACTAGCTAAGCCCAGTTATAAAAATGTTTATCAAGCACATGATCAAGAGAAAGAAGTCTTGAATAGGCAGACACTTTATCCATTGCAAACTACAATTAAACCACAGTTTCAGATGATGAAACTAGTACAACAAGACAATATACTTGCTGTGACTCAATTCAGAAAGGAAGTTTGACATCACTTATTTCTGATACTGATCACAGTATCAAGTGAACACACTTGATTTCTGAAGAAGTATTAATGAAGTTAACTCTTTTACCCCAGTTCTGACATTATGCATATAAATATCTAACTGGATACATTTAGATTACTTGTTGGTTTTTGGTTGGCTTTTTTTTTTTTTTTTTTAATTCTTACAAAGTACCACAAATCTGTATTATTCTATCTTTCATGAATCCCAGGAAATGGATAAATCAGATCAATGAATCCTTTGTATGAAAGCTCAAGAATTTCTGGTCCTCTATATGCAAAACATCATTTTTACAAAAACCGATGCCTTGTTTGTAAAGAATGAACTACTGTTTAATGTTAACTAGAGGTAGCCTACTTAAATTTAATTCTCTGTAAAGACTGTGCTGGTGAGGGAAGACATTGGTCATCCTGAGCTGATTTCCCTTAATTTGTCTAACCAAAGGGAACATAACATATCATTTGTGTAGAAGGGAAGAAAATTATTCTAGATTCTGTAATTTACCTGGCAAGTTGCAGAGGTTCTTTACATCCTAACACCTCTTCTCCCTGCCTCCTCACATCAAAGGCTTGAGCCCAGTAGCAGTGTATTTCTGTTAACTCCCAGAAAAAAACCCTATCAGTCAGCAAGAATGTAAAAGAGATTTCTCCCTCAGTCTTCCAAACAAGTGATCCCCCTTTATTTTTTTTTCATGGTCTCATGAGGTACAAGCAGAATAGTCTTTGGCTTTATACTTGCTTCTGACTTTCTTAATCTGGATGACCATCCACACCTCCCATTTCAGAAGAATTGGTTATAGCACAATCTATGTCATCATTCATCTCTTGAAACAGTGATAAATTAATGTAAGGAACACAATATATCAAAAAATATCCTGCCAGGGCACATACAGCTGTTAAGGTCATGATGTTTCAATTTTGTTTAAAGTTTTCCCTGAGTTCATACATTCTTCAGAAGTCATAGGCTGGAAATTTTAGGAATATTTCCTACTGTTAACTACAGGTGTCAGTTATTTTCTGAATTGGGATTAACTCTATGTGTGAAAGAACAGGAACTGGGTTGGTTTTTTTTTTGCAGTGGCTTATGACCTCTATTTTTCACCCATCCTTACTATTTCCAGGAACACAACAGGACACAAATGTTCAACCAGTGCACCAGGAGAGAGCGTCAGCATTGCTTAAGCTTATCTGGAGTGCAAAGATATGAAAATAGAAACTCAGAATACAGATATGTGTGAGTGAGGAAATGATTCATGAGTATCTAATATGCAGCACTCCACTATTCAGTAACTGTTCATTTCTGGTACGCTCAAGCCCACATGGCTGTGGAGAAAAGCTGGCACGTGTAAGTATTAAAAACTAAGAAATCAGCAGGCAAACAGAAGGAAATAAAGGTATTCCAGTCTCACAGTCATCTGTGAGACTGATGCATGAATGCTAGAAGTCAGCAATACTGTATCGTTATCTCTTAGCAAAAAGATAGTGTTTCCTCCCCTACATTTGGCAATTCCAAGAGAGGTTGCATGTGCTGTATCAGATTGTGGCTAGTAGTGACAAGTGTGATATAGCAGTAGGCTTTATTAAGGAAGCTTGGAATGTTTAAAAGTGCTAAGCAGGCCAAAAAGGCATTTAAAATATCCTAAAGGCAAGCTAAGAGAAATGGCCTTTTCGATGCTTCAGAGCAGATACTCCAAACAACTCAGTATCTAACATCATCTCCTCAGGCACTTATGGTTAGGCTGGGCTTTCAAGAGTACTAAGCTGCATGGCCCCGATCAGTGTGATTAGGAGCCTAGCCCAGCTGGAAGTGGGATGTTAATTTTTCAGCCCTGGATTTCTTTGCAAGTCCAATCTTGAAATCTCAGGGAAATC